>PVJD01005847.1:0-107924 GCA_004026545.1 Mormoops blainvillei | reverse complement strand
TTTGCGTTTAATATCTGAAAAAACAAAAAGAGGGCACACAGACACAAAGAGACAGACAGACCAACACATGCATAAATGGGCAGACCTGTTAGAAGGGCTGAGGAATTTATGAAGGGATGGGGAATCTGAGCTAAGATAGCCAAACTAATGGATTTTATAGTGTTCCTTTTTATTCCTTTACTTCACTGGTGCCCTCTTTTTTTTTGCCCCCTCTGGAGCTTTGTTATCCTGGATCACATCACATATTTTTCTTCTCTCCCCTGTTCTCCAAAACAGCTTTCTTCGTTGTGTCTGTCAGAACCTGCCTGCCCTGGGTGGTACTGCTGATCTCACAAACCATTTCCGCATTGAGTGATTTAACTGGCGACCTCTCGAAGAGAAGTTTTCTTATTTTAAAGAAATCTTTCAGTGTTAAGGAATGATCATGGGTGTCTCCCAGGCTTCACCTCCACAGGGGAAATATCGGTGGGAGGATATTCCTGTCAGGGAAAGTTGATCAGAAGGAAAGATGGGAAAAGATAGTTACTTCTGTTAGCAACAAAATCAATAATACACTCATTCCTCTTATAGAAACTTAGTACATATAGGTTGAAATAAAAACACTAAATTTTTCATATCCTATAAAAACCCTGCTAGGAATTTTTCTATATTTATGTCCATTTATATTTCTTAGCACAATTTTTTAGTTACATTTTTTTAAACCACTTTACTGAACTATGATTGACATATAGAAAGCTGGCCATATTTAATGTACATACACAACCTGGTGAGTTTGGAGATAAGTATACACCTGTGAAATCATCAGCAGAATAAATGCTGTAAAACATATTCATCACCTCCAAAAGTATAATTTTTGGAGGTTTAAATAATATGGTTGTGCTCACACTGTAACTGCGATTTTATATCTCCCTACTTTTCCTTAGTATTTTAAGATTTTTCACATTATCATAGGTTGTTGAAGAATATATTATTTAATATATTTATAATATTATGTAGAAAGCTCTTTTGGAATTAATTTAGCTTAAAGTACCTCAATCTTGGGACAATAATTTGTCATAGTTATTTCTGTTTTTCCTTGATAAATAACACTGCAGTGAAAATCTTTAAAGGATAGATGTTACCTTTAATTTTTGCTAATAGTTTTTTACTTCTAAGAAAAATATTATCTGAGCCCTTCTTCTGAGATTTTTCTCCAAGTTTTTATAAAGTCCTGTACCACAAAGGCCTTTTTTTCTCTTCCTTCATGGTGTAGCTCAAATGCCATCATTTGCGAAGCTTTTCTAGGTCTTAGGACTGATGGCGCCCTTCTCTAGGCTCACAAAGGCCTTTGTGTGGCCACAGGTCACAATGAGTTACCTTAGCCCCAAGTGCTCCTCGCTCCAGTCTGGACCGGTCCCTTTGTTAGCGAAAGTTCTGGCAGCAGCTCTAGAGTTACCGTGCACAGCACATGTTACCACACAGTTCAGTGGCTGATCGGGGAGGTCATTTCTTCATGCTTGTTCCTTCTCGCTACAAGGTCAGTGGGCTGTTTCACCTCCACCGTGCTCTGCCCTCAATGCGTCACACCGAGTCAGTGCTCGGGAAACTTTTATTTGCTAAGTGAGCCAAAGGTTGGATGAATGATCTTCCAAAAATATTTTCAACGTAAAGCCTCTAGAGGGAAAACAACATAAAGAAATGCTTGTCTTTAGTTACATTCGTTCATAATCAAGGCCAGCTTTACAGCCAACAGGCACTGAGGGCTTATGATAAACCCGGCTCTGCCCTCACCTGTTTCTGTGATTTAGCTCATTTAAAGCTTACATTGGTCTTATGCGGTAGGTACTGCTAAGCCCTCCTTCGTGTTAGATGAAGAAATGCAGGCTTAGAGAGGTTATTATATAACTTGTCCAAGGTCACACAAATAATAAGAGGTAGAATTGGGATTTGTCTGACTTGGGTTTAAGTTCTCAGCCACTATGTGATATCTTCTGGAATGTTCCGTTGTATACCAGACTGGAATCTCTCTCCTCATAACCTCTTGCTGAATGGAATTAGGTCTCTGTCTTGAGCCGTGGAGAGCAAGGCTGTTCTTCCTTTATCATCATACCTCTCCCCCCTTAGCACACACAGATTTCTCCACCTCCCAAATATTGTCCCCTCCCAGGCTTAATCATTCCCAGTTCCTCCTGTCATTCCACTTGGGGCTGCAGTCTAAGTTTTCTGAGCCTTGCTTGGTGCTTTTATTTTCACTTGAGCACTTAAATTTTCCCATGGAGACCTAGTCAGTTCCTGTACCTGGAAGAGGGAAAGGTGGACGGCAGGGAAGAGGAGTAAAGGAAAAAGGCATGCGTGTGCTCTCTTCTTCTGCCCCTTACTTGCTGGGTGAGCTTGGACACCGTACATTCCAGATCAGCTGATGGAGGCCCTGGACAGCTGGGCGCTCCATAGCTGACAGACTGGGTACCACCCCTGAGCTGCCACCCTGCAACCAAGAGAGCCTGCTGTCTTCCGACACCCCGAGAGGTGTTGACTGAGTGCTTTCTGTGATCCTGTTTTGCCTGTATTGACTCATTTAATCTTCACAGCCACCTGATGAAAGGGACCGTTGTCCCCACTTTACAGATGTGGCTGAGGTGGTCCTGCTGAAGCTCCTGTCACTGGTGAGGGGAGGAGCAGGTGACCCAGCTGCAGAGCTGAGCTCCTGACCACTCTGCCTTTCCGCCTCAGCTCTATAAACCCATCTGTAGGGACCTTCACAGCCTGCACGCATGAACAACTCTGCCTATATTCTTCCACGCGGAGCGATTGGACTCCTCTGACAAACTCTTATCTCCTGGCCAGTCTTCGCCGTCCTTGCCTGCCCTCCCTCGCAAGAGTTATTAAAACGGGAGTGTGGCTCACGGTGATGGATGGCCTGAATGCTGATCATTCCCTGCCTCTGCTGCTCACGGTAAATATTTACTTTTTGTTACACGGGAACAATGAGGTTTCACACAGGAGATGGATGTCGAGTGTATATATGATATTATGCTTGTCTGACTCCTTTGAACGTCCAACTCTCATTTCCCCAGCTTACTGGGGGAAGGGGAGGAGGTGCCACAGGGTGAGAAGTTTGACTTTTGAGAGGACGCTCTGGAGGTTTGCAAGCCGGAAGGATTTCTCTCTCTCTCTTTTTTTTTTTTTCCCCTTACGGAAGGGCTAGAAACATGGTCTCTCTCTGAAATTTAAGATCTGGTCAGGAACCATCAGTTACATATGTATCAACGGTTCCACTCTTTACCTAATGACCTCCCTTAAATTGATTCACATTTTAAACATAGATACACGGGGTCTGGCAAAAATAACAAAAAGACCTTTTTTATTACAAAATCATAAGTTTGTAATTCTGTAACATAGGAATATCACACTCAAGCACACCAAGTGACATTTTAGGTGAAATGTTCAAATTAAAACTATAAATTATTACACCCATATCATTACCCTACCAACCACACTCAAGCAGGCCTTACTTCTGCTGGACCCTGTATAATTGAGCTTTGCCCTAAGGAATAATGTCCCCCCAATCCTGGATGCAGTATTCTAATTTTACTAATATATACTGCAGTATGCATGTAACTGTTACACTGCAAAATGCTTCTTCTTGTCCTTGTGATGGTGTCTCACTAGGACTAGGTGACAGCTGACTTGTGTAAGGCGCTCAGCCTTGCCACCTCCTCACTCTGTGACCCTGTGCTTGTCACGACTCTTTCGGGACCGCCTCTCCATCTGCAGAATGAGGCGGGCTCTTAATACTCCATCTTTCTACTCCGTTTTCTCTTTCCAGCTCCAGGAAATGTTTATAACAGGGGAAACAAGTTCATGTAGGCAGACAGGTTAATCTAAAAATTTTTCTCACTTACATAACTGCAGTTTCCAATCTTTACCTTGGAAGCTGGTGGGTAGCTCTTGTCATTCATCTGTAATTGCTGCTCAGGAAATACACGAGGAGCCATGAAGCCGCTGAAAGGTTCTGTAATATACTTAGAATGGACTCTTAAGTTGATGGGAGGTGGGGGGAGAAAGAGCAGCAGTGAGCGAGCTATTGAATTGCACTCTGCATTCTGATGGCATCATCCAAACTTTTAGCTGACTCATCATGTGTTTCCTTCCTCCCTCTCCACTCCCCCTTCTCTCTTTTTCCACCCCCATTTCCTCTCTCTTTTCCCTCTGTTTCTCAACGAATTTCCCATTATTTATGGCAACCTGAAGATTTGTACTTCTCTGTTTCCATAGACCCAAGTGATAAGCCAGCACTGTTTTCCCCACATATCATATGGCCGTGTATTTTCTGTCACCCGTCCTAAGAAGTACAATTTCTGAGGTAAATATATTTAACCAAAAGCATTATGTCTGCAGGTCCAAGCTGAGGAGAACTTTGGCAAGAGGAAGATTGGTTTCGAACTCTGGGTGCCCGTACTTTCTTTTCACCTCAGCTCCCCAGCCTTCCCTCCCAAGTGGAGCCCTGGCACTCCCAGCCCAGCCCTGGTGGCCAGTCTCTGCATAGGTAGCCTGTTCTCTGTCCCCTGCCCCTTGTTGTACCACAGCTGGAGGGACCTTTGAAACCATCTCAGCGAAGTCCCTTACTGTATACATGGGGCACCTGAGGTTCAGAAAGGGGAAAGACTTGCCTTGATTTACCATAGTTTCATTTAGAGACAGGGAGGGGACTAGAATTTTAATCTTGAGACTCCCGGAACCTTTTGCTACCCCTGGCTTTTGCCAAACACGTCCTGGCTCAGTTAGCTGTATCCTGACAGATCCACTGGGAAAATTCTCCCTCTGAGCCTCTCACACTTGTATTTTTGTTAATACATTGTATAGAGCTTGTGCTTAATGCCTGCTTTTCCTGTTGTTTTTAAGCAGCCTTTTCACAGATCACCCCCAGTCCTGTGACATAGTAATAATACTAGTAAACTCTCAGTGGGTGCTTATCATAGGCCAGTCTGTATTCTGAATATACACCATCTGTATTAATTTACTGTATCCTAACAATCCATGAGACAGGTGCTGTGGTATCATCCCCACTCACGAAATAGGGAAGTAAGACGTGAAAGGCTAGTTAGCTTGCCCACGCTCACACAGCTAGTAACTGGCGGAGCTGGCATGTATACTTGGGCTACCTTGTGCCAGAGGACACAGCTCACCCGCCACCCATACCGCCTCTTGCACATCAGGTTGTGCTGCTGTCAACAGATACGTGTTGACTACGTGCTTTTTTTTTTTTTTTTTCTCAACTGTGCTCTCTAGAGAACATTTCTTGCAATATCAGTGACCAGGTGTTTGTGTGAGTCTTGCAGAGGAGGAGGGAAGGACATTTGGTTTTGAATCAGGGATAGTGTGACTTTAGTGAGCTTATGATTTTTCTAGGCTACTTGTTAATGCAGACTCCTATCTGAGACCTGTTACCTGAGTCACTGGCAGCAGGGCCTGGCAGCGTGAATCGTTAACTACTATCCAGGAGATCCCAATGCATGTAGCCTGTGTATGACAATTTAGAGAACAGGTCACCTGAGCAGCGGTAGGCTGTTTGGTGGAAATCTGAAGCTGGCTCAACAGTTTCCATCTTTTTTGCTTGTTGTATTTAGGGAGCTGATTTTGGCTCATTAAGTAACAAAGCCCAGAACACAGGACCTCTCGTGGGTCAGGGGCAAAAACCAACAGGGTGAGCAGTATCTCATTAAGTGGTTGTGACTGAACCTGGAGCATCTGCATTCGAGGACATAGTTAGCCCTCCCTCTGATGCTAAAGCAACGAGGTGGCTTCTCCTCCGGGGGCACTTCAGTACGGCTTGTGGTTGTCAGAGGCTCAGTAAGGCTTGGAGGTAGGGGAGGTAGTTCCATTTGACCTAAAACAAGGGATGTCCATGAGGTAGGACAGCATCATGGGGCCTGCTCTTTTGCATCAAGACACTGGTTTTGATGCGCTACACCGGAAGACAGAGTTGTCCCGGGGTCGAGGAGCCTCATCCAGAAGCACTGGATGGAGCCCTTTGAATGGCTCGTCCCTTGTTATGGGTGCACAGGGGTGGTCCTCTTGCCACCGTCTGTAAACACTCCCTGCTCTCCACGGAGAGCTCACGACTGCTCTCCTGTTTCTTCTACTCCTAATGGAGATGTCCTCCTCCACTTACCCGCCTGTGCATCCATCCATTTAGCCGTGAAACACTGGCTGAGCACTGACTGTATCCTAGGCACTATTTCAAGCCCTGGGAACTTAAGTGGCGACCCAAACAAAGAGGGTGTTCTTGTGAAATTCCCACTGCAGTGGAGACTTCTGGTCCTTTTTGTTTCCTGTCATCCTATTTTCCAGTTACTTATCAGTAACTTGTAAATAAACACTTTCTTGTCTTTTTTTTTTTTTTGCATAATAAATGGGCAAGTATTACACTCTCTTCCTCAGACATTTTATATGTGTAAATATATATAAATAGATATATTTATATATAAAATAGATGTATGCATATACATATGTGTACATGTGTATATATACATACACATGTATAATGTGCATATTTAATACATATCTGTAGCAAATCTATATATTGAACAAGCAAAGGTTGACTCTTAAAGGTAAAGGACATCATTTATTCTTTCAACAAATATTTTTGAGTGCCTACTATGTACTAGCCACTACGTGAGTAAAGACAGTTGTGGGCTCAAGGCATCTCTTCTCCTTTCCCCATATGAGACACATCCCTACTTTTCAGGGCGCAGACATGAGAAGAAACTGCTGGGTAGATGCCTGCTTGTGTCTCTTTTTTCATGCCATTTATTCGATAGAGTCATCAGAAGAGAAAAGGTCCTGTTGTGTTCTCATCATAAAAACAGATTTATTAACCCCCATGGAAAACCATGTCCCATGTAAATGTCAATAACATATTTCATGTTAGAGGGTCCTGAAAACCAAAAAGGCCGGCCACAGACACCACCTTGATGTGGCCGTGGGAGTTCTTACTACATCCACCAACATTCCCAGCTAGAAAACACAGCATTTTGGGAGATTTATTGGCAACAAATTAGCTTAGATTTATTGCAGATTATTGATTTCAGCATTCAAAGGTTAATGAGCTTTGTGCCTTCATTCCACCCTTCTGCTCTGGGGAGAATAATGAGCCCGCCTGAAGACACAAACCATTTTATTAAAATAAACAGATGACTGTAATGTGCATCCCGGCTATATTCTGATGCTTTCGCTTTGTTTTTCTTTTTCAATGTATCCTAATTTCTCCGATGATTTTCTTCTTTGCATGTGAAGAGATGACTGAGGTGATGCCAGCAGCACTGTTAAAATCACGGGTGGCCCCCTCGCGGGCCCTTAGGTGGAGAAGTGGGACTCGTCTGCACGATAGGTCAAGGTTCTTTTCCTCTGATACGTCTACAGGCATGTGAGCGTTGTGGTGGCAGCAATGAAAATCGACTGATGTTCGGTTAGAAACCCCAGACCGACAGGAAGATTCAGCCATATTATTAGAAGGAAGAGGTATTGAGTTTCCACCAGTGACTCCCGTACCCTTTTAGGCAGTAGGTGCTGGATGTAAGTAACTTCAAAACATTGTTTCCCTTTGACCATGGCAGGTGTTGTGCCTTAGTAGTCTGTTTGTAAATAGTTTGGCTTCCATCTTTATCTGCATGCTGACCTAGACTTTTAATAGACCACAGACTTAGTTCATGTATTTCATTCTAGATAAGGTTGTAAACCATCCAGAAAGCCCAGGGTCTGTAGTTTTTTCAAGGTCCCTTGTGAATGAAGGATGCCACAGTCTGGATGAGCCCGGAATAGCTTCTCCGCTGCCTGCGTCTGTTCACAAGACCTTAATGAATGCAAGTCTTGCTTTTGTGGAGAGCCGCTTGGGGAGAACATTGAAAGTTGTTCTCTTTGTTCTCTCCACAGTAACTGTGGGTCCATCCAAAGACAAATTACATCTTTGCTTGACTATTCCTTTGGTAGTTTCTCTGTGGTTTAACTCCTCTTGGGGCACACGGAGGGAAGGCAAGGTGCTGAGCCAAGTTCACATTCTAGTCATGGGAAGCTGGGGCTGGGAGGAAACAAAGTTTGTTTTGCACCTCCCCCTACTTTGCTACCGGGGAAAGGAAGTGTAGCAGATCAGTCTCAGGTCGGTGGCTGCGTAAAACTAGTCTGTGATTCTTCTCTCCACCAGAAAATCTGGGTGCTCCAGTCCCATCCTCATAGGAACCCCTCTCAAAGACCTGCGGCTGTCTTCTCTACTGGATTGATTTCTTGGGGGACATAGATTATCCTGTAGGTTCTTCTCCTGCCAGAGAGCCATAGCTATTGCTGTGAAATCACTGGATACATTTTGATTGCAGTAGGATGCACTGGCTCGTTGATAAACATCAGCTTAAACGTAATCTTTAGAGTGTGTGTAATTTGTGAAACTAAAATTTGGAGAATATTGAAGACCCTTTGGGGTCCCTTAGAATCTTAGACTGAGTTAGAAAACTTAGTAGAATAATCTAGCCCTGCTCATAATTTACCTCAATCCTCTTTGTAACATAATCCACTGGATTCCACTAAATTCACCAAATCCTAGTCCTAAAGCATGTTTCTTAAGCTTTCAGTATGGGAGGGTCTTCTGCAGTGCTTTTCCTTTCCCAGGATGACTTCACGTCCCCTATGCCTGAAGTAGCACTTGGGAGCCACGCTTACTACTGATGGAGCTTACACTAATGCAACATGGCCACCCAAACCTTGCCCCAGTTCTTACTTAAAGTATAAGTAAGCGCTACTCAGGTGAAGAGACAGAAGTGTGTGCTAAGTAGTGAGAACAGGACATGCAAAGGTTCAGTGGTGGGAGAGAACATGATGTCATGGAGGAACTGACAGAAGTTCATTCTGACTAGAATACAGAGCAGAGGGGAAGATACAGAGGAGGTATGAACAGCTCGTGAGGGATTGCCCGTGAGCCACAGTAGGGAATTTCAACTTCACCCCAAGGGTACCAGGGAGCCATCGAAGGGGTTTAAAGAGCAAATAGCACCATGGTATTTTTGTTTTTGTTTTTGGGTTTGTTTTTTTTTAATCAGAAGAAAAAAAACACCAAGCTAAACAAGGTAACTCTTTTCCACATAGGAACCAATGGCACATAAAGACTTATTAAAGAAGTCAAGGTGAGAGGCACCATCTGTGTTTGCAGACAGACTGGGAGCTCTGCGCTGTCACAGCGCAGTGTGTTTCCTGGGACTGCCTCCAGACCCTCTCCGGAGGCAGTTAGGAACAATTCAAGCCCTGCCTGCCCTGTCGTGGTCGGCCTCACCTCTGGAAACACCAGTGGCTCGTTTTCAGTGGGTTCTCTCCTTCGGCGCTAAGACCCGAGTGAAAAGGGCATTGCTGTTTGGGCTCTTTCTCTGTCCATCAGTGTTTTGATTAAAGTCACTCAGAGGCCCTTTCCTTTGAGTGGAACAGATTGAAGTGTTCGCTCACCAGGCCCAGTTCTTGAAGAGGCGCGAGTGAACCATTTCTGCTGGATTCGTGCTTTACTTCTAGGTGCTGGAAAAGGGCCGAGTGCAATTTTCTGCTGAAATTACACCTGATTACAGATCGTCACACTGCTCCCCATTGGACCCATTTCTTCCCTGCTTATGTGCCCTAAGTTGTGTACCATCAGAAAGAAGTGGGAGCTGAGGAGAAGGGCAGTTTTACCCTTGATGCCTAAAATCTCAGCTAAGTTGAAGGTCCTACAGTACTTAGGAGCCTGCAGGTTTAGCTGAGGCAAACTTTGCAGCTTTGGGGTTCATCAGTACCTCCACTTTCTATAAAATGAGAGGGTAAGAAAAGTTTTTCAGGTTGGAGATATAGCATTGCTCTTCTGTCCTTTTACTTTTTAAAATTATTTTCCTGGAATTTTGTAAGATAAATAGATGGATAAGTGATGGACAGGACAGTGTTATATTGCCAGCAATCTTACGAGGTGATATGAGAGAAGAGAGACTTGGGGAAGTTTTAAAAGACTCTTAATTTCCATGTGTTTGAAGATACTTCTGTTGTCTTTCTGTTATTAATTTCTAGTTTGATTCCATTGTGGTTAGAGAACATATTCTGTATGATTTAAATTTGTTAAAATTTGTTTTATAATCCAGGATGTGGCCTGCTTTGGAGAATATTCTATGGACACTCGAAAAGAATGTGTATTCTGTGGGAGGAATATGCTATAGATGTCATTTAGATCCCGTTGGTTGATAGTGTCATTGAAGTCTTCTAAATCCTTGCTAATTTATTGTCTAATTGATGAAAGTAGGGGATGGAATTTCCCAACTATGATTATGAATTTACCTGTTTCTCCTTTTAAGTTCTGTCAGCTTATGCTTCACATTTTTGCAATTTTGCTGTTTTGTGCATCCACACTTACCATTGCTGTGTTTTTTTTATGTAATGTCCCTCACTGTCTCTTGTAATTTTCTATGCCCCGAGTCTACTTTGTCTTAAATTAACATAGCCACTCATGCTTAAAAAAAAAAAAATCAATCTTTACATGGTTTTTCTTTGTTCCATCCTTTTGCTTTTGACCTATGTCATTATGTTTGAAATGAGTTTCTCATAGCATGATTGGGTCATGATTTTTAATCCATTCTGACTTTCTCTGTCTGTTAATTAGTGTATTTAGAGCATTTACAATTAAAGTAATTATTGCTATATTAGGGCTTAAGTATGGCATTTTATTTGTTTTCTGTTTTTTTTTTCTGTTTTTTGTTCCTGTTTCTTTCTCTCTCCATTTTTTTTTTTTTTTACTTTTCTGTGGGTTACTTGAAGGTAATACTGAAAGTTCTACCCAGTGAATATAAGGCAAGAAAAAAGAGATACAAGGTATATAGATTGAAAAAGAAATAAAACTGTCTCTTTTTGAAGGTGACACAATTGTGATAACACCAAGTGTTGACAGGGAGGTAGAGAAACTGGATTACTTGTACATTGCTGGTGGGAATGTAAGATGGTTCCATCACTCTAGAAAATAGTTCGGCAGTTTCCTTTAAAACTAAAAATGAACCTTCTAGAAGTTATACTTATGAACATTTATCCCAGAGAAATCAAAACTATGTTTATAAGGAAATTGTACATTAATGTTCATAGCAGTTTTATTCAGCCCCAAACTGAAAACTACCGAAATGTCTTTCAGTGGTTGAATGGTTAAACTCTGTGCCGTCGTACTCAGAAATGAGAAGAAATGAACTATGTATGTATACAATAACTCAGCATGCCTTGGATGAACCTCAAGGGAATTATGCTGAGTTAAAAAAAAAAAGCCAATTACAAAAGGCTACATACAGTATGATTCCATTTCTATAACATTCTTTTTTTAATATATTTTATTGATTATGCTATTACAGTTGTCCCATTTTTTTCTCCCCTTTATTCCCCTCCGCCCTGCGCACCCCCTCCCACCAGCACAACTCCCCACCTTAGTTCATGTCCACGGGTCGTACATATAAGTTCTTTGGCTTCTACCTTTCCTATGCGATTCTTCACTTCCCCCTGTCTATTTTTTTCCCTACAATTTATGCTTCTTATTCCCTGTATCTTTTCCCTAATTTTCCACCCTCCCCCTCCCTGCTCATAGCCCTCCATGTGTTCTCCATTTCTGTGATTCTGTTCTTGTTATAGCAGTTTTCTTTGTTTTTGTTTTTTTAGGTTCAGTTGTTGATAATTGTGAGTTTGTTATTTTACTGTTCATAGTTTTGATCATCTCCTTTTTCTTAGATTAGGCCCTTTAATATTTCATTTAATAAGGGCTTGGTGATGATGAACTCCTTTAACTTTACTTTATCTGCCCTTCCGTTCTAAATGATAGCTTTGCCAGATAGAGTAATCTTGGATGTAGGTCCTTGTCTTTTGTGACTTGGAATACCTCTTTCCAGCCCCTTCTTGTCTGTAAGGTTTCTTTTGAGAAATCAGCTGATAGTCTGATGGGAACTCCTTTGTAGGTAACTGTCTCCCTTTCTCTTGCTGCTTTTAAAATTCTTTCCTTATCTTTAATCTTGGGTAGTGTAATTACGATGTGCCTTGGTGTGTGCTTTCTTGGGCCCAACTTCTTTGGGACTCCCTGAGCTTCCTGGACTTCCTGGAAGTCTGTTTCCTTTGCCAGATTGGGAAAGTTCTCCTTTATTATTTTTTCAAATAAGTTTTCAGTGTCTTGCTGTTTCTCTTCTCCTTCTGACACCCCTGTGATTTGGGTGTTGGAGCATTTAAAGTTGTCCCAGAGGTTCCTAAGCCTCTCCTCATTTTTTTGAATTCTTGTTTCTTCATTCTGTTCTGGTTGAATGTTTATTTCTTCCTTCTGCTCCAAATTGTCGATCTGAGTCCTAGTTTCCTTCCCTTCACTGTTGGTTCCCTGTATATTTTGCTTTATTTCACTTTGCATAGCCTTCACTTTTCCCTTCCTTTTGAGACCATACTCCACTAATTCTGTGAGCATCCAGATTACCCATGTTTTGAACTTTGCATCTGTTGGGTTGGCTATCTCTTGATGGCTTAGTTCTATTTTTGGAGCTTTGATCTCTTCTTTCCTTTGGGCCATATTTCATTTGTCTCAGCTTACCTATTATGTTGTAAGGGGTGGAGCCTTAGGTAATCACCATGGTGAGGCAACTCACGTCACTGCCTTGTGGTGCTGTATGTAGGGGAGGGGTCTGAGAGGGTACAATGCTGCTTGCTTGGTTCTTGGCCGGCTTTCAGTCACTACCCCAGCGATCCACAAGCAAATTGGACTCTTTTGGTACTGATTCCCAAGTGGGTGGGTTCGCGTACATTCTAGGACCCTGTGGATCTCTCAAATGAACGCTCCTGTGAGTTTGGCAGTTTCTGCCACTACAGCAACCCCCACAGGTTTTTACCAGTAGAGGTTTTTAGGTTTTCCTTTCCCACGCCAGAACCCTGGGTTGCACGGTCTCTCTCACTCCCCAGTTGTTCCTCCCAGTTTATCTGCACGTAAATGTGGGACCACCCGGTCTGCCAGCCGCAGCCTTACCACATGTCCTCTCCACCTCGGCTGTCTTTCTCCGCCCCTCCTACCCGCCTGAATGAATGTTTCTTCTTTAACTCCTTGGTTGTCGGACTTTCATATAGTTAGATTTTCTGGCAGTCCTGGTTATTTTTTGTTTTTGAATTTATTGTTGTCCTTCTTTTGCTTGTGGAGGAGACAAAGAGTATCTGCCTATGCCTCCATCTTGGCCGGAAGTCCTTATATAACATTCTTAAAGTAATAAAATTATAAAGATAGAGGAAAGGTTAGTGTTTGCCAGCAGTGAAGAGTGGGAGGGGGTGTGGCTCTAAAGGGAGAGAACAGGGAGCTTTGTGGTGATTGTATCTTGATTTTAGTGGTAGTTATACAAAGCTACACATGTAACAGTGTTGCGCAGAATTACACATACATACAAATGAGTACATGTATTTGAGTAAGGTCAGTTACATGACTTTGATATTGTACAGTTGCTATGTAAGACATTAACATTGGGGGGGTGGGACTGAGTGAAAGGTACACTGGCTCTTCCTATACATTTCTTTACAACTTCCCGTGAAACTATATTTATATCAAAGTGAAAAGAAGGCATTTTGCTTTCACTGCATAAATGTTCATACATATGTCTGTGAAACCTCTCAGTTTGTTTCATTCTTCTTCATTTCTTGTCCATATCAGAACTGTTGGGATACAGATGGTTCTAGGAGCTAAAATGAGGCGCGTAGGATCCCTTTCAGAGTCCATTTTAAAGGACGTGGTAAACAGAGGTTAACTGAACTAGCTGCAGCAGTAGATTTGAGACAGTTTGTGTAAAGACGGTAGTTAGTGTGATGCATCCCAGATTTTAAGGTGCATTAAAGGGGAGCTTCATGGACCCTACTCTTGAGAGATTCTTATTCCAGTCTCTGTAGGGTGTATATCAGAAATCTGTGTTTTAAACAAAGCGAGGTAATTCTGATGTCTGTGCTTCTCCAACCAGTATAGAAGCACGCAGATGTGGTAGATTGAAATCATACCTCTGTCCGTATTTACTGAGTAAACTTGCACAGATGCTGAGCCTCATTTTCCTCATAAATGTGGGACCACCCACATTTATGTGGCTCAATGCACCTTCCTCATTTGTAAAATAAGAGTAATATTCTCAGAGAGTTAGTATGACCTGCTCAAGAAATAATTGTGATATCGTAGCTATCATCGTCATTATTATCATAATCATTATCATTACTAGTGAGAACACGTCCTCCATAAAAATTTCTTCCCCAGAAACGATATATTTGTAGCATTGCACTAAGATGTATCTAATATGCTATTCTTTAGTACCACCAGAGCTGTTCACAAATGGGGCTTGATGACCTCGTAGTCATATGAGGAGGCTTCTTAAGGATTGCCGCTGGGGAGAGCGGTGCTGGGGGCTTGAGTCTAAGCCTTTGGTCAGGAAAGGTCAGGAGTATGGGAAGTTGTTACTGCCTGAGACCCAGTGGGAAGTGCATTCAGCTCGCTGTTAGGTGATTGTCGGTGTGGCATCACCGACAAAGAAACTTTCTCCTGAGGGAAATCTACAAAAGGCCCTCTCAATTTGAGGGCACAAACTGGAAGATGCTGGAAATGTTGTTATGCCCTGTGTCACGAGGGGAATGTTTTCATACACTCATTCATCAGACGTTACTGAGGACATACTGTGTGCAAAGCAGTGGGTAATGTACGGGTGGGGGGAAGTATATTGGTGAGGAAACAAATGTCAGTCTGCTTTTATAGAGCTCATAATTGGATGGAGAAGACAGACTTTGAAGAGGAAATGGTATGTATGCATGGTAAGTGTTACACATAGGAAGTGAGTACCCTGGAAGCATATGGGAGGGGAAAGTAACTTAGATGGGGTGGTAGGTCTATTGCTGTACTTTCTTAGGTGGTTGAGCCTGCCAGGATCCACACAAGGAGGCAAAGACATTGCCTTCATCAATCCATAAAGTTAATCATGATGATTAATTCATGTGTCAACTTGGCTCTGGACACAGTGTCTAGATATTGGGTCAGATGCTATCCTGGATGGTTCTGTGAAGGTGTTTTTAAATTTGGGGGAGCTGAGTTTTATATTTCAGTTGGTGACTTTGAGTAAAACATACTACTTTCCATAGTATGGGAGGGTTTTACTCAATCAATTGAAGGCCAAAACAGAACAAAGATGGACCTTCCCCAAGCAAGAAGGGATTTGAACTGCAACTGTGAGTCTCTAGCCTACTGACCTCACTCATCAGATTTTGAACTCACCTGATAGCAGGCTCAGTCAGAGTCTCAGAGTCTGTGGCCTCGCCCAGGGATTGGGGACGTGTGCTTTGGAGCTAGGCAGGCCAAGTTTTGAGCCTACATACACCATTTATTATCTGCATGACCTTGAATAACTGAATTTCTCTAGGTCTTAGTATCCTATTCTATAAAAATAGAGGTAATAATAGAACTTACCTATTATTATTAAGAACATTTCAGCTGCAGGCGATAGAATGCAACTCCAAAGAGCTAATGCCAGTGCTTCTGAAACTTTAATGGGTGTGCACATTACCTAGGCATCTTGCAGATTCTGATTCAGGAGGTCTGAGGTCTGAGGCCCCAACCCCCATGAACCCGGAAAGTGCAGTAGGAGACAGTAGTAGCCTTATTGAGGTGTAGCTGGGTCAAGTGTTTACGTAGCATTTTCAAGAATTTGTCTCTCAGATTTTCAGGCTCTGCCTTCCTCTGTGTTGGCTTCCTAGGCTTCTAGAAGTTCCAGAATTACATACTATCAACTTGAGAAGCACAGAGAAGATAGAGCATCTTTCCCAATGGTTCCAGAAAAAGTCCTTTCATTGGTTTGGTTTGGTTTGGTTTGCCTTCCTTTGGATCATGATTCATTCCTCAATCACTCACAAACCTCAGGTGAATACAGTGGTTTTCTGCATGTCAAGCAGATCTCAGACACCAAACTCTCTAGCTCTGAGACATTTAGTCATCTTCATTGGCCACATTGAACTAAGCTTTGGGAAGAACATGTTGGGTCTTCGAAGGCACAGCTTTGGATCTAGTCTGTGCAGTGAGGTATTTTGCTTATTAAGTAGTTCCCATTAATGGAGTGTTTCCTGGGAGGCTTCCAGAACTATCTTTTTTTCCCCCTAATTGAAAGTTTTAATTAAGTTTAAATTAGACAACGTGACTATAAAATGGGAGAAATAAAATAGGATAAATAAAAGGAAACCTACAGAGGAAATTAAACTAGGAAAATGCATATTGGGCAGGATCATGTGGGTAAGCCAGGATTAAATGGCTCATCTTCGAGAAGGACCTTGACTCCTTGCTGTAAGTAAATGACCTTCCACAGTAAACTGAATGGCAACCTAATGGCCTCCCTCATTTCTTCCTCGCTGATCAGGAGGTCCACTGAGTGTAATGCACCTCCCTGTAAACACGGAGTAAATGACCAGAAGACGAGACTATAGAAAGAGTTATTAAACTTGAAACCAACATAAAGATTTATGCCGTGTACTTTTGCTTTTTCACAATATGTTTTCTGACAGACTTGATTTTAAAGACTATGAAACACTCCCAGGTTACTGTTCTAAGGCCCTTCCAGAGCTATAAATGATTCGATAATGACCTAGCTCACCTGAGCATGTTGGAAAGAACTTTGCTTAGCTATATTTTTAGGGGCCTCAACTAAGGGAAGCTCATTGTAAGTATCGGTGATTAGATTTTTGTGATTTTTTCCCCTTATGACCCATAGTAACTCACATCAGTCACTGTGAGTCAGAATGAATAGCAAAAGCAGACACATTCACATTCATCAAGCAAGTGTATCTGTTCTCTGGACTTTTGGAGAACAGTTCCTGGGTGCTAAGTCAACCATATTGAATGTTGATTGAGAGAGAATGACTGGTCCACTTGGCAAGGCCAGTTTTATGCACTTTTTGCCAATCACACAGAAGAGTGTTTGGAAGTCATTGGCAGCATTTATTTCTCTTGATGGATTCAGTCAGCTCTGGCAAGAGAAAACGTTTCTGTGGTTGTAGTACAGAATTCTGAGGGTGTGCATATAACTCTGAAATGACCCTGTGGGAGTATTGGACCTTATTGGGTTGATTTTATATATTAAAAAGAAGATGAGGGTTTTTATTTGCCCTTCGAGTATGGCAAAAAGGGTAAACAACTTACGTATTCCACTAAAATTCATTTGTTTATTCAACAATTATTTATTAGTGCTTGTTATATGTGGGCATGGTGCTAGGTTCAGAAACTGCTGTGCTGGGATAAATTGAATATGATTTCTTTCCTCATGGAGCTTACTGTTTAGTGAAAGAGATTAAAAATACACAAATAAATCTGTTATTTTTAATTGTGATAAGTGCAATGATGCAAGCAAATGGGACACAGGGGAGAAGATAAAAGATATATAAAATTGATGAAGCTGGAGTCGGGAATACAAATACATTTGAGTAATAATAAATGCCTTTGTCCTAGAGGAATTTCAGTTGTTTGCTCTTCAGTCCCGTATTCAAGTGTAGAAAGGCCGTGGGCAGCCAAGGAAGCCTGACATAGAATCACTCAGCATTTGTTGGATGGTATGAACGTTTCGAATTGTTATTTAATGATCATGGAAATTACCGAAACAGATTAAGGAGACCAAGTATATTGTAAAAATTGAAATGAAATACTTCCATTTGCTTAAAAAATAAGCCAGTCAAGAATGAAATTTGTTTTTCTTCATTTATTCTTGTTAAACATAATTTAAATATCTTTGATCTGCAGACAAGAATTATTTTGGTGTATTTGGGAAGAACTAAATCTGAGTTGTTTAAAATTGGTTCAGTAGCTTATACCTTTGCACACTTAGCTTTTATGTTCCGTCAACCTGTGATTTATTGAAATCATCATCATCATTACACCCCCATTTATCTGGCAAGAATTTATTGAATAATGTTATAGTCAGCTCAGACTGCCATACAGAATAACACGTGTGGGATGCCTTAAGCAACAGAAATTTATTTTCTCCCAGTTTTGGAGTCCAAGATCAAGATGCCGTCAGGGCTGGTTTCGGGTGAGACCTGTCTTCTGGGTGTATAGACGGCTGCCTTCTTGCTGTGTGGCCTTTGTTTGGTGCACATGCTGAGGGAGAGTGAAAGCTGGTGTCTCTTCCTCTTCTTTTAAGGACACCGGTTCTCTCAGATTAGTGCCCCATCCTTACCGTTTTTCATTTAACCTTAATTATCTCCTTAAGGGCCCTGTCTCCAAATACAGTCCCATTAGGCACTGGAGTTTCAACATAGATTTTTTTTAGGAGGGGCACCATTCGGTCCATCATGAGCACCGGGCGTGGGCCGCGTGTGGGCTAGACACGACTGTGCAGCGGCTGGACAAGGCAGCTGCGTCCCCTCCCCTCAGGGAGCCTTCCAGTCTGTCTAGGCAGGTACACGAGAAACAGATAATTGCACAAATAAATATTTCATTTCTGCTCTAGTGTGCACATTCTGGGGGGAGAGCAAATTATATGCAAAGCCCAAAGACAGCACTTGTCCGGCAGGTTTGGGGTTAACATCAAGCTTAGCAAGAATAATACTGTAAATAAGGTCCTAATTCAGAATCTTGGAACAGATTATATGTAGTGCACAGAGAGAGGTAATGAGCTGCAAGAATGGAAATAGGCTGGGTTTTCTTTTTTCTTTTTAAAGAATAGCTCTGTGTTTCCATCCCACGTTTGGAAGTGCCTCATCTAATAAAAATTCATGAGTGAAGGGATTCCTTTTATAACAGTCGTTATGGCCAAAAGAACAGATGCTACAGTGCCTTCTCCCTGATTATTCCAAGCCAATCATTCAGTTACCAAAATCTAGTCTTTGCCATGAGAGACAATATGAAAAGGAAGGGTGAGCAATTGCCTGGGTATTTGGGGCCTTAGGCAATCTGGCTTGTTCCACTTCCCAAAAACATTTCCAAACTTCTGTCTTCCCCACATACCAGAAACGTAGTTTTCAGTTATATATTTTCCCTGTCAGACACCTTTCCTGACTCTTCTTTTGGTGTATCTTGACTGAGTTCATAATCCCAAACCAGACTGTGCTTTGTGTATAACTGCAAGCTATTCCAGGCCCACAAAATTGGTTCGTGTTGCCCAGCTCATCTCGCCTCCCTAGAGGAGCCCCAGCCGGGACCCAGCAGCACTGATAAGACAGTTCTGTTACTCTGCTCAGACAGAGTAATATGTAAGATATTATAGCTGCAGTGCCTCCAGATCTGGGGAGTTGGTTAGTACAGCATAAGTCACTGATGCAAACCTTCGGGTTGGCTGTTAGTGATCAAAGTAGCAAAGATGGAGGTCTCCCCATCCTTACTTGGCCCTCTTTTCCAACTATCACAGATTCGATTGTGAACCAGATTTAAAAAGCAAAAAACTAAGGAGGTCACATAAGAAACTCATGGACACCAACAACAGCATGGCGATTGCGTGGGGGAGGAGGGATGGGGGGAGGTGGAGGAGAGTATAAGGGGGATAAATGGTGATGGATGGAGACTTGACTTTGGGTGGGGTGAACACACAATACACTGTACAGATGACGTGTTGAAGAATTGTGCACCTGAAACCTGTATAATGTTGTTAACCAGAGTGACCTCAGTAAAGTCAAGAAAAAGGAAAAAATGCAGCCTCTAAATTCTTAGGTAGAAGAATGTGACCTCTATTTACAGTAAATATACTCATAATTTCTACACACATTTCTCTGAAAGTAAAACATAGAGGGATAGATAGGTAGTCAATCAATAAAGATTTGAGGTAATTAAAAAAAAAGAATGTTCTCAACTAAAATCAAGTAACATGGGAGCTGGAATAGAGCTGGGTGGGGAGGAAGAAAGGAGTCTCCCTGAAGACAACAGTAGAAAGGGCATTCTGTGCACTGTGAAGGCCCGCCTCATGAGGGCGCCATCTCTTTTGCACCAAGTGCCCCGATCTGTATCCGCTTTCCTCATAATTTCTCACTCTCTTCATTATTCCCCTGACACCTGTAAACATCAGTTGAATTTATTTTACACAGCACACATTTTCCTTGTCTTACAAACATTGAGTAGTTAGTTTTATCGTAAGTGATTTAAAGTAGACCAGAGGGGAGATTATTACCATATACCTAACACCCAGCTTTATCAGATCTTATTACTGTGCCAGATCTTTATCATCTCTATTTAACTAAACACATTAAATATTTCAGATGCAAATGGAGAGCTTTCAGTGCATCCCCCTCTCCATTTCCTCTGTATCCCTATAGGAGTTAATAGCTATTGTGGGTTCGATGTTTGCAGTGCATATTATTATACTTTTGCCACAGATTGAGATACCCAGATATCCATAAATATTATACAATGTTGCCTACATTATACAATGTAGATTTGAAAACTTCATATGAATGATATCACACCATATAGATCCTTCAGAACTGGCTTTCATTCTCTAAGTATATTTTTTGAAATTAATTCATGCTGATACAAACAGCTTTAATTTGTTAATTTTTATTGCTGGAGAGCATCAAGTGAATATACTTCCATACACTTTTCAGTTTTCCTCTTAATACAAATTCAGGTGGTTTCAGGATTTTTGCTGTAATGCACTTGAGTAGCCAACCTAGCACCTTTCTGCTCCCATGCACATGTGGGTGCCTCTCTGGAGTGTGTGCCTAGGACGGGGTGTAAGTTTCTCTGGGCTGTCACCGTGAATCACCACCAACCGGGTGACTGAACATCACGGAATGTTTTTCTCTTCAGCAGGGCAGAAGCCAGAACCAGGTTGGCCACTTCCTCTGGAGGCTCTAGTGCGGACTCCATGGTCTGCTCCTTCCAGCCCTGGCGGCGGTTGGCCTTCTTCGGTCCGAGGCCGCTTCCTCCAGGCTGCCATGTCAGTCTGGCATGTCAGACTTTGGGGGTAGGGATGACCCCCAAATTTCCATCTTCCTAATTACCAGTGTAGTTGAGCATCATTTCATTCATCTGTTGTCCATCTGTTTCTTGGTCCATGACTTGCTTCTTGACACTTTGTCCATTTTTTACCCTGTTGAGTTATTTTTCCTTTTTGAATTACAGGAGTTCTTTTTATATTCTGGAGACTAGTCCTTTTTCAGTTGTGACATTACTAATGTTTCCTCCTCATCTGTAGACTGTCTTTTGTTATGTTTATGATATCTTTGTGGTACCAAACTTCTAAATTATAATGTTGTCAGGTTATCAGTTCTTTTTTATGGTTTGTGCCCTTTGGGTCTTTTAATGTCTCTTTTAAGTGTAAGGAGGCAGTCATGCTGCTTGAGCAAAAGACTATAAAGACTAATCATGTCGAAAGCATTTAGTGCTGTGGGAGGCACCATGATATATCGAAAAGGTGCAGACTCTAAGTGGGAGACAGTAGCCCCAGCCCACTCAGGTAGCAACTGTGTGTTTTGGAGAAGTCAGTCAACTGCTTTGTCTTTCCAAGTGCTCGTCTAAAGGGCAAGAGGATCTCAGTCTCCTAGTCCATTTGTAAGTCACAGTTGCATGTTCTCTAAGGGATGCAACTTGCATGCCAACTATAGAAATCATCTTCACAGCCTTCTAGATTATTGGTAAAATGACTTGGACTGTAGCAAGGAAGAGACACAAAAAGGGAAACAAAAAGATTATAGAATCAATGATGAAATGTCAGCTTAAAGCACACACTTTCCTTTTTAAATATCTTGGGCAAAGGCTAAAAGCAAACCCAACCGATAGCTTTTGCGTTATCAAGCTATCTCAGGGATACTGCATGCACACACTTTTTAGCATGAATATTTAACTTGTATTATTTTTCCATATAATTAATTCTTATAATTGCTATTGTTGGTTAGTGTGGTGATAACTGTTTGGAGCCTTCTTGAAGAGTCTTTATGTCCTCCTCCTCAGGGCCATTTTACTAACCTAGATTTCAGCTTAATTGATGCTATGATTTTACTTTCAAGCTAGATATTGCTAGATATTTCAAGCTAGATGTTATCTTTGGCCAACTTGGGAATCACCTAAGATTCTCACAAATACCATGCGAGCATACTTGCAGACGAATTCTTGGACTTTTTTATGGTTAAAAACCTTTCTTCTTCAGCAAAATTAGTTTAATATTTTCACTTACTCCTCCCAAAAGTTTTTATTTTGTAGCCTCCCTCCAAATTTTTTAAAAAAAGGTTTTCACTGAGTCATAACAATACTCATTATAAGTATTACTAGTTTATACTCATTATAAGATTAAGCCAATAATACTGTAACTATTAAAATTCAGTGCCATTAAGTTAGAGTTTTTAACTGTTGCACATTAATTTATGCACTGGATAAAGTGCTTTCATTTGTGCAGTTGTGGATGTGAACTGAGACCGTCAGCTTTTGATCAGTCAGCAGTGACATGTGCCAATTTCTTCCTAGTTAGTTTGGGAGTTTGGCTTCATATCACATTAAACAGAGGTGACACTTCTGGCCTACAATGTGACAGATGACCTTTCTGGACATCATGACACCTAATAGATCATTTAACATGAGCAGTTCTGACACATGACCAAACTCCTTAAGCACTAGAAAAACATCATGCAAGTCAATGCTATGTTGAAATCTGCTGTCATTTCCAATGAGTGTCCAAATCTGCCATTGGCAGCCTTGAGAATTGTTTCCAATGATGTGGAGGACAGAAAGTCAAGCCACAGTCCTGTAGAGTGGTCCAACTTTATCTCAGTGGAAGAAAATGATATCTTGAGGAAAAATCACGGGATGGCAGGAGAACATTTTTTCTTTCCTCTTGAACTTACAGTACAATTAATTGTTAGACTTTTGTTCATACAGTTGGAGATCCTAACTAGCAAGTAAAAAAGAATAACTTACTGGTATTTCAAACAACGGCATATCCAGTCAATCTTTGTTGAACGCACAGATAACAAGATGACTAGCTGATTATTGCTGCGACTGTGTATAGTGATAGACATCTTACTCATTGATTCAGTCACTAATTTACCCATTTAACAAATAGCTATTGGGCTTCAGGGGTGAGCACAGATACTGTCTTGCTTTCATGGGACATACAACGAAATGGGGGGAGGTGTATAACTATTAGTGAAATAATCCCACAAGGAAATTTGAAATCAGAACCATGCTGTGTGTTCCAAAAGAGAGGGGCATGGTGCTGTAAGGCCTGAGCGAGAGCTGTCAGGGAATGCATCCCCCGGTGGGAATGCGTCCCCCTGGAAGGGATGGTTAAGTTGTGAGCTGAGGATGAGTACAAGTTAAACAGATGAGGGGAAAAATGGAAAACGTTTTGGGCAGAGGAGAGTGCGTGCTCAGGTCCTGTGAGGAAAGAGAGGTGGGTGTGGGCAGCAGGGCAGCATGTGCCGGTACTGAGTAAGGCTGGAGGAGGCGCGCACGGGCCAGACCCGGCGTAGCCTTGCACGCCATTTGCCAGTGTTGTGTTTTAAAATAAGCAGCCTTTAAAAAGTTTAAGTAGGGGGATGACTTGATCAAATTTTAGTTCCCAAAAGATCATCTGGTCCTGGCCAAGCAGCTCCGTTGCTTAGAGCGTCATCCCGATAGGCCAAAAAGATCACCCTGCCAAATGAAGAACGGGGATTGGAGGGGCCAAAGCAGGTGGGATGGGCCAGCTGGGAAGACCGTACAGTAGTTTTGATGAGGTGAAGTTTTCTTGAATTAGAGTAGTTAAATTCGGGGGAGGGTATAGATGGAGATAGAAAGAGGAGATGAATTCATGAGGTATTTAGAAAGCAATAGGACTTGGTAGTGAATTGGAAACGTATTTAGAAGGTAAAAAGACTTAGTGAAAATGGAGGTGAAGGAAAAGGAGCTTTTACGGAGGGCCAACATGATGTTGCTGGCTGCGCAATGGAATGGCCGATGACGCCATCGTTTAATCCTGGGAACACTGAGGACCTGGGGACCGAGCATCTTCAGAGAGAAAGGTTCTGAGTTTCATTTGGGAATGAACCTTCGAGCACTTGAGTATACAGGTCCAGAGTTTAGAAAAGGGGTCTAGACTAGAGATACAAAAGATAAAATTGGGAGTCATCTGTGTACAGATGGTAATTGAAGGTAAGTTACTGTGGTAGACAAAATAGTGGCCTCCCAAGGATGTCCATGTCCTAATTCCCAGAACTTGTGAATGTGTTACCTTATATAGCAAAGCGGGGGGCGGGGAGCATGTGGAATTAAGTTTATTATGCAGCCGACTGTACAAGAGGGAGATTATCTTGGGTTATGTAGGTGGTCCTGATGGAATCATAAGGGTTCTGATGTGTGGAAGAGAGCAGCAGAAGAGCCAGTTACCAGAGTGGCACGATGTGAAACGGACCTGGCCAGTCACTGCTGGATCTTTAAAGCGGTAGGAGCCTCTAGTCAGGGAACAGAAGCAGCTCTAGAAGCTGGAAAAGGCAGGAACACAGATTTTCGTCTTCGGTCTCCAGAGAGGAACACGGCCCCGCCAGGGCTCTGATTTCAGTCCCGTAAGACCCATTGTGGAATTCTGATCTCCAGACTGTAAGATAGTACACTTGTGCTGTTTTAAGCCACTGCGTTTGTGGTAAGTTGTTATAGCAACAATAGGGAACTAGTCCAATTACCTTGAGAAAAGTTTAGGAGAGAGAGGTCCTAGAAGTGGATCACGGGGCTCTAACACATAACAGCCACGTGAAGGGCATAAACTTACAAATGAGACAGGGAAGAAAGAAAGGAGGACAGCCAGGAGAATTCAGGGCTCTGGAAGCCAAAGGAAAGAATCTTTCAGAAATAGGTCTAACAAAATGCGACATAGTCATTGGGTTGGGTGATAGGAACTCAGTGGTGATGTCAGTGACACCTGTTTTGTTGGGATAAGGGGAGTGGAGTCCAATCTGGGGTGGGGTATGGTGAGAGTGGCAGGTGAAGAGGCAAAGATAAAGACTATGGATGAGGCTTCAAAGAAGTTTACTTGTGCAGTGGAGGGAAAAGTTACAAAACTGTTAATTTGGAATACTGTTTCTGAACCTTGACACTGTTGACCTATTGGACCAGAAAATCATTTGTTGTAGGGGACGGTCTTCTACATTGTGGGGTGTTGCTAAACGTCAACTAGATGCCAGTGGCAATCTCCTCCCTCAGTTACAACAACTAAAATTGTCGCTAGACGTTACTAAATGTCTCCTAGGGGGACAAAATGCCCCTGGTTGACAACCACTGTTTTGTATAGAAAATATCGAATCCCTGAGTTCAATTTTTGTCCAAATTTATTAAACTTATTTTTTCTAAAGTACCAAAAAGGCCATGAAGTGAGTGGGATGTTACATGATTGGATCTTCAAAGCTCATGTCTCTAGATGCTCCTGATTTTTTGGTACTTCCCCGCTGAATCGTTGCAAAGTGACTTGTATAAACGGTATCGCGCGTGCTCTCATGTAAGAATCTAAAAGGGTTAGCCCAGGATGGACTCCCTGTATATTCAGAACTTGTTTTAATTCTGCCCGTGTCATTTAATCTGTATTGGCGACCAAACAATAACTGAACAACACGGTTCTAAGAAGTTGTTCTTACCCCAATATCACCTGATCACAAAGATTCTAATAACATTAGCTGAAATTTCAAAGTCGGTGCCCATCAAATCATGCTAAAGTCTTTATTTTAAAAAAAAATGATAAAGTGCCCATATTCTACAGTGGTGGATGTGCTGTTTTGGAAATTTAATAGGATATGCGGCCTATACCTTGTCTCTGAGCCTTGAAGACCGGGGTGCAGGGGTTGCTTTTTCAGATTGGAGCTCACGTTGAGTCGCAGAGGTATGGGTATGGAGGCTGTTTCTCTTACTGCCGTTCTTAAGATCTTTCCTGTTGGATTGGCCCCTTAGGTCTGCCTTGGACGCTGAATTAGGTAGAATCTGATTTACTTTATTGCCTTAGTAGTGCGCTGTGTAGTTTGGGAAGAAGGACGTGTAGAAGATCTTGTAAAGTAAATTAAAAGCAAACTTTCAGGCTTGATCACACATGTAAAGTGGAAATAATTTGAAGATGATGCATGTGCTTCGTTAGAGGTCAGTGTCCCCATTGTGGGTATTAAAATTTTTAGCAGTTTGATAAAAGTACTTTCCTTCCTACTCTTTTTCCAGTTTTTCTTGTTTTTCTGAGGCTGCTCTAAAGTTATAGTTCCGGTGGTACCTTATGCTAAGTGAAATAAACCAGACACAGACAAATTGTACAGGACACCACTTACTTGTTGTGGAATCTAAAAATGTTGAACTTTTAGAAGAAGAGAGTAGAATGGTGGTTCCTGGGGGCTGGGGAGTGGGGAAAAAGGAGGGGGGTCAAAGGGTGCAAAGTTTCAGTTACACAAGATGAGGAAGTTCTGGAGATCTAAGGTACGGCGTGGCGACTATAGTTAATAATGCTCTGTTGGATTGTATGCCTTTCTCCCAACTTTACTCCCTTTTCCAGAGGTAAAAACTAATATCAGTTTGGGGTTTATCCTCCTAAAACTTTTTCAATTTATTTTATAAATATGGGTAACTGTCAAACTGCATAGATTTGCATGTAGTTCCCTACCAATAGGAAGCTGTGGTGTCTTGAGTATTTTCTCATAGGACCTCACATAGCTTCACCTCATTCCATATTATTTTGTGGTCTGATGCAATATATTTTATGTAGCTATTCTCCTCTTGATGACCATTTGGTTGTTTTAGTGTTTTTACATTGTAAGCAGTGTTGAGGTGGACACCTTGTGTACATTCCTTGTGATGTGTGAAAACATTTCTTTGGGATTATTACCCTCAAGTGTAATTGCCAGGTCAAAGAGTGGACACTTTTAAAAATCTATCTTAATAGAGAATTCCAAAAGGATGATCGATTTTGTAAAAAAAAAAAATTTGTTAAGAATAAACAGATACATTAAAAATAAAGGGACTTGGGTACATTATGAGAGTATATTCAGAGCTTTAGCAGGTGTTCAAACTATGTTTTTAATAAACTTTATTTTTTAGAGCAGTTGTAGGTTTGCAGCAAATTGAGAAGAAAGTAAGGGGAGTTTGCATATATCACCGATACCCAGTGGTGCACTACACCCCTCACCAGAGTGGTATGTTTGTTACCACCCATGAAACTGCAGTGATACACCATTATCACCCAAAGTCCATAGTTTACATTACTGTTCACTCTTGGTGGTGTGCATTCTATGGGTTTTGACAAATATATGATGACCTATATATACCATTATAGTAGCATACAGAAGTTCCCCTGAACTAAACATTCTCTGCCCTCCACCTCTTCATCCCTCCTTCTCCCAACTCTTGGCAACTACTGATCTTTCTACTGTCTCCATAGTTTTTCCTTTTCAAGATGTTTTATAGTTGGACTATATAGTTAGACTCGTATAGTGGACTATATAGTTGGACTCTGATGTCATATAGTCCACCTATGTGACATCAGATTGTCTTCTGTCACTTAGCATTATGCATTTCACGTCCCTCCATGTCTTTGTGGCTTGACAGCTCGTTTAAGTGCTGAGTATTCCAGCATCTGGATATACTACAGCTTATTTATTCACTCACTGACTGAAGGACTTCTTGGTTGCTTCCAGCTTTTAGCAATTGTAAGTAAAGTGGCCAAAACATCGTGTGTAGGTTATTGTGTAGACACAGTTTTCAGCTCATATGGGTGAATAACAAGGAACGTAATTGCTGGACCATATGGTAAGAGTATGTTTAGCTTTGCAAGAGCTGCTTAAGTGTTTTCCAAAGTGTCTGTAACATTTTGTATTCCCATCATCAGTGAATGGGAGTTCCTCTTAGACCGCATCCTAGCCAGCTTTTGGTGTTGTCAGTGCTTTGGATTTTTGCCATTTTAATAAATGTATAGCGGTATCTCATCGTTTTAATTTGCGATTCTCCAATAACAACTGATGCTGAGCATCTTTTTATGTAACTATTTATCATCTGCTTATCTTCTTTGGTGAAATGTCACTTCAGATCTTTGGTTCACTTTTCAATCAGGTTCTTTATTTTCTTATTGTTGTATTTTAAGAGTTCCTTGTGTATTTTGGTTAACAGTCCTTTTTATTTTCCTCCGTCCTGTGGCTTGTCTTTTCATTCTTTTAAGTGTTTTCACTTTTCAAAATAACTTTTTGCTCATTTGAGATGTAAGGAAAATGTAATCCATAGCCTTTTAGGGTATTGATATTGAATTTAGTAGAGATGTTAGCAGGTGCAAGCCTTTCTGGGTCATTTAAATGCTTTTCCCATAGTGATACAAAATGGTTTTCTTCCAGTTGCAAAAGAATTGCAACATAAGACACCATGGATTTACTTTGAGAATAAAAAGTTCGTGAGACCTAAGGTGATTTAATCCTTGTCAAAATGTGCTCAGCTTCTCATTTAAGAAAAATAATTAAAACAAATCGGAGGTGTTCATGCTCATATCTGTTGGATTTAGAAGCTCCCCTATGGGAGAAAGTTATGCTTTAATGAAGAATTAGTTTAAGCTGGGTGGACTAAGTTGCTAAAATGCATCGCCGCAGTAATTTAACAAGGGAAAAAATTACAATGTTGGCCACAGTTGCTGTTCACTTGGTCTGAACTGAAGGTCCGTGTGAATACCTCTGGGAAGGGTCACGTTCGTTCCAGATGACCATTCAGCCATTAAATACCACACTTGCACATAGTGGGTCCTCTATTCGTAAGCGCTTTGCTCATGAGTTAAATTTCAGTGTGAATGAGCTGACCTCATCGTTCCCTAAATAGGTTCAGTGACTTCATACTTTCCTGCATTAGTTATGCTGTGTTCTCCACATTCTAAGAACCAGTCTGCATTTTGAGGGGAACGTAGGCTGCGTAACATGATTTCTCGCCTAAAGGAGTTTTATGGACGAATAGAGACGAAAGACAACTATATGGAACTTTCTGCAATCCAAAAGATGACCCGTCTTTCCTGAATCCTTTGAGAGAAAAACATTCCAACTTTTTACTGTTTCCTAATGTTGTACAGTTCGACGTTAAACAGTGTCATTTAACTTACAGGATCTATGAAATTATAATGGTTAAATTTATGTGTCTGCTTGGGGTGCCCAGATATTTGGTTAAACATTATTCTGGGGATGCCTGTGAGGCTGTTCCCAGATGAGATTATCACTTGAGCCGCCGACCGAGTAAAGCAGATTGCTCTCCCCAGTGGGTGGGCCTCACCCAACTCGTTGAGGGCCCGAATACAACAGAAAGGTTGGGGAAGGGTGAGTTTGCTTCCGCTGGTGACTGCGTGAGCTGGGACATTAGCATTTCCTACCCTCGGACTGAAACTTGTACCATGACTTCTCCTGGTTTTCAGGTGTTTGGATTCAGACTGGAGATATAGATATATATATTTATTTATATTTATTCTAACCTGTTGGTTCTGTTTTGGTGGAAAACCCTGACTAATACAGGAATCAAAGCACTTAAATTTACATAATAATTCGCATTAGAAAAGACATTCAGAAAAAAGAGAGAGAAGCAATCTCTGCATCATACAATCTCAAATTGCTAGCAAAAATGACAAATGTATCTCTGTTTCTTGCTCCTGCACTGTGCCATTTTGTCTGAGGATGTAAAACTGGGCAATCAGAGATCACTCAGATTATATTTAGCAGGACGTACCATGTCAATTTATTTTTAGCATGCATAAGTCTAAATGACCAGTAATAACCATGTCAGGGAAGAACCGTAGGGGAAAAAATCAATATTCCTGTTGAGGTTTTTTCAATAGTACTTAATGATTTCATGCATCTGCTCTATAGACATGAAGAAGGCTCAATTAAAACCCATAGCAGAGTAGGCAGACACTGCCTAAAATAGAAAAAAGAAATGTATCAGAACCACACAAGATAAATATGACTGACAGATCGAATCTCAGTTGCAGTGGCTGGATAGGTGATATTTGTTGGAAAAGGACAGGCTTGATCCTGGTTGGGCCATGCCTCTGTTTCCTCGTTTGTGAAACTGTGTCAATGAAGTACCTACCTCCAAAGGCTGTGGTGAAGATTTAATAAGGTGTAATCTAGGTGAAGCTCTTAGAACACCACCTGGCATATAAGGAACTCTGTGTACACATTTTAAAATATAAAATCTAGTAGGGCTTTGGAGACCATCTTAATAGAGTCAGTCACTCTGCATTTCATTTTCAGACTTCACTCTGTCTCTTTCGGTGACATTCATTTATTGAAAACAAAGGCCTTTAAGAGTGAAAATGCTCTGGTGGGAAATGTTCTGGTGAAAATGCTACAGTGGGCCCCTTCAGCAATACCTGTCCCCAAACCCCTCAGTTACTAAGGCTCTTTGAAAGTAGGACAGAAGCTGCCACGGTGCTGGGAGGGTGCTGGAGCATTGTAAATGTCCACGATAACCTGTCACAGGAGGGAGTGTGAGGTAGGTGGGCTCTTTGGGCAGGCCCAGGCTTTATCAAACCGTGGGGAGTTGTTTGGTGGTTTTCCTAGTAACTCCTGGAAAGTGATGTTGCGGTGGAGAGCGGAGCTGAGAGCTCCCACCTTCTCCCAGCCCCTGAGAGACACTATCTGTGGGGCTGAACATCACTAGAAGCTTTTCCCTTCGACTGGAAATCTGGGGCAGTGGCCTGGGGAGCTGACCCGTGCTCTACATTTTAATATCCCTTCAATACTAGAGATGTGTAGGTCCATAGATCACACCAGTCGCACTTCTCCATCTTTTCGGCGAGATGTCTGAGGCCTAGATTGGTAAATCGACTTGCCCAAGGCCACCCAGCACTGTCACTGTCTCGGCAAAGCTGAGTTGGAAATTCACATCTCCTGACTCCACATTCTGTGTGTGTAGGGTCCTCCTGTGGCAGGAGGAGCAGGGAAGAGACTGAGAAACAGAGGATTAGGGAGTCCAGAGGAGTTTGGACTCTCTAACAGAGGAGTCTGGATTGACATATCTCCCCAATACATTATATGAAAACTGGACGTCGTAAAGAATAATAGTAACACCTGTCATTTATTAAATGCTTCCTAGCACTTCACATACATATTTCAGTAACCCTTAGAACAGCATCATGAGGTAGGTACTACTGTTAACCCTGCTTTACGGAGAAGGGAACTGAGGCATGGAAAAGTCTAGCAAATTGTCTAGTGTCATGCAGCTCATAAGCGACAGAGCCAAGACTGGAATGGTGGGTATTGGCAAATCATTTTTCAAATGACATTAAGGTCATTTAAAAAGAGTCTTGCCTAGAGAACCTTGGTCCCTTCCCCATTCTGGGCTTTAGTTCAGACATTTTTAAAGTATAACAGATGATCTCTAAGATCCCTGCATGAATTATTGTTTTATTAACTCATTTTTTTACTTGTGTTTTGACGGCACTGAAGTAACTCTTCATCTCTCAGTTTTGAGAACAAGTATGCAAGGTTTTAAATTTCTGATAAAGTGGGGGTTAACCGATGTAGCCAATGCTAACAGCTCTTGCTGATTCTTTCTGGGATGGCCACCTGCCTCCCGGGACCACCTGTCTAGGTCCACGTCCACTCCACTCTTTCAGCTTTGATGGATGTTTATATCACCATGTTCCTGCTTAAATGTCTGGTGCCTCTATTTTTTCTAGATTAAATGAGGTTTTAACAAGGCTTATGGGGTGATTCTTTGTCATTAAAATAACAAATGGATTGAAAGCAGCCTTCTGTCTCTTTGGAATCCACCGCCATTAGCGGACCATAATCCAGCTGGTGACAGAACAACAGAGAGCCACAAGGCTATCCAACAGTGGGAAAAAAATATATACGGTTTCCTGTGATTTGTCAGTGAGACTGAAGTTTCAGAAAGTAAATTCAAACTCATGGGTGCATAGTTTGACTTTCTGGAATGGTGGGTTTGGGTCACAGCCATAGGATGTCCTGGAAGACATTCTGACTTTGATGTTTCTGACTGTATCGCTGGCTGAGAGGCCAGAGCAGTAATGGACAGTATGAGTTTATTCTTCAAAAACTCTGAACTGTGGAAGTAAGTTCATTCTAAAAATTTAGAAATAACAGTGTTAAGCATCAGAAAAGAGGCTGCAAGGTGAATCAGAACCCAGCCTTCCCGGAGGCTTGAGATTCTAATCTGGTGCTACGAATTCTGTTTCAAGTTCATGGGGCCGTCTAGGCAGGCAGGAGCTGAAATCCTGGGTCCAACAGGGCGGGATTTCTCCGCCTGGAGCAGATCCTCTCTCAAGGAAGCGAGATCAATATCAAAGTAAGAGAGCAATTCCACTTCCTGTTCCTGATCCCCTCATGAGAACAACAATTTAGAGATCGAGATTGGTACCATTATGAGAAAAAGGAAGTGTCTTTCAGCAAACTGCCAGTTGAACCTTTTAAAATGAATGGTGACAGTAAAGCTGTTGAATTCAGATCAATTAACTGATGACAACAACAGTGCCCACGGGAAGCGATAGGATCCTTGCACTGCCGGAAGCCGAGATGGAGGCTGGGTATGGTGAGTCACGAATAGAAATGGCGGGTCACGCACAGAGACGGGTTAGTTACCCCTTTCGGAGTGGCACCGGAGAAACCTCAAATGTCAGGAGCTTCAGGTGGCTTTCTCAGCTCGGTTTTTCAGTGGCCCGCGGTGCGACTTGGGCAGAACTTTTCCCTTTAGGGGCTTCTGTTTCTCTACCTGTGAACGGGGAATTTGGCTGGCTCACCATCGAAGCTTCTTTCACTTTCTATATCCCTTGTTTTTAGATGGGCTCCCATGTATGCTTGCTGGCAGAAATAGGAGCAACAATGCCTTTTCCTCACTGTATGATTTTCAGGCAGTGGACTCCTTGCCAAGCATTGGAGTTCATGGGCACCTGCCTCATCCCCGGACTCTGGGATGTTTGAGGCCCTTACCCTTTGTTTGACACCTCTGAATGTTCTGAACAGTCGTTGTTCCTTGAAAGGCAAGAATTGTACCTTATACCATTTTGCATCCTGAATGCTTACCACAGTAATTGCATGTAGTTAGTACTTTTCACCACTGTTACAACCATAAAGAATAATAAATAATAATATCAGCAGTAATAGTTGCTTTTTATTTACTGCTTGCTATGGTATAAGCAATTCGCAAGGCACCTCATATATATCATCTTATTTAGGCCTCATGAAATGAGAAACAGAGAGATTGAGTGACTTGCCTGAGGTCACACAGCCAGTAAGTGTCAGAGACAGAATTTGACGTGTAACCCAAGTATGTATGTCTTTAAAGCCATCATCTTGGTAATCTTGCCCACCGCACTATGCTGCTTTCCTCCAAAGTTGTTAAATAAGTAATAATGAATCATCCTTAACGTTTCCCATTAGAACTCTTAGAAACTCTTGGTTTGACCATCAAGTTTATGGATTTTTCTGATGGTATAACAAAGACATTTTAAGTTGGAGATGGTAATAATCTGTTTTTTGGAAGGATATGTTAGTATGTGTATATTGGGAGACTTTTAAAAAAGTTCTGAGTCAGATAGACTCAGATGAAGAATATAGATGAAGATGAAGAAAAGGCATTGATTGGCTCAGTTCCTAGGAAAGTCTGGGGGAGGTCTAGCTTCAGGCAAGGCTCCATCCTGGTGACATAGTCATGCCATTTCCTGCCCGATCTTTCATCTCTTGGTCCTCCTTTACTTGCTTGGCCGCCACCCCTCCACCCATAAGGCTCTGTCTCTGTGGCAGAGATCATTGCTACAAGAGTTGCAGACTTTCAGAATCCATATGATTCATGATTCTAGAAAAAGAGAAATATCTTTCCCTATAACCTGGCATAAAATCCTAGAGAGAACATCTCCCGACCCATCTCTGAGCCAGTCAGTGTGCAGAGAGAGGATGAACCATTCTGATTGACAGAACCTGTGGTACGGGAGGTTGGACAGTCTGGATGAACCTCATTTAAGGCGTGGGAGATGAGGAAGAACACAGCAAAGGGAAAGGGGTAATTTTTCCAATTGATAGCTACATATCATAGGCCTGCCACAAAATCTTCAGCCTTTTGAGCATTTTAACAAACAGTGCCCTTTCTAGTGTTTTGGAAAGAGGAGAGCTCTGATGGAAAGGGTAACTTGGCTCCTGTCCCTTTTCTGTCTCTGATTAGTAGCAGAGCCTTAGACAAGCCATTTATCTTTTTTGGTTTCAGTTCCTTTATGTGCAAAAATGTGAGGTAGGATGGTTTCCACTTTTGGAAATTTTGCAGCTCTGGCGTCCCGTGTGTAAGTGCTCGTGGTGATTTTCACATATTCCGAAGAGTGACAAAAGCCGGTTGCTGCCACTAATACAGTATCAACAGGACATGAATGCTTGTTGCTCGGTTCTGACATCTGTGAAGATGTTAGCTCTGTCGCAGTGAGCTGGTCTGTGAAAGTGCTGCAAGGGATGTATTCTTAATTTTCTGTACATTAATAACAACATTTTTTTGTGTGTAGTTATGTGAGCTGCATGGGGACTGTAACCATGTCTGTTTTGTACAGTGGTGAGCCTCCAGTGCCAAGCTCAGTGCTTGATATATGAGATGTTTAGAATATATTTGTTAAAAGACTAAATCAGGTATAAAAATAAAAGCTGTAAACTTTTTTCAAGTTATACTTTGTTGAGCCTTCTTGAGTGTGAGTGAATGTTTAAAACTAAAGCAAACATTATACTTTAGATGAAACTAAAACAAATGGTACATGGTGACAGTGGGGTTTAGGCCCAGTTAGCCCAAGTCTACAAGAGTTTTGTAGCTATGTCCTGTTTCCTCTCAAGGTCAAAGTTCAGTGTTTTCTGTCTCTCATGATTGATGGTCGCCTTTCTGATGCCCCAGACTGGTATGTGCTATGAAAAAGCAACCAGATTTTTCTACACCCTTTGCCTTGTCTGTATTTAGTTTTAGCATACTTTCTTATGTGAAGCATTATTTTTTATCTTTGTTTCCATAATCACATTAATCTATTTTTCTGGGTCGAGAGAGTTTAGGTTCTATTCTTTGGGGATATTCCATAGTCTTTATTTGCAGAATAAACTAGAATGGCATGCCTAGGTTACTTCTTAAAGACATGGCTTCCTCGTGCCCCTTTCTTAATTGAGAAGGAAGTCTTCAAGTTGTGGTTTTAGGTTCTCCTGTATTGGCGTGAACTCACCTATCAAATTTCATTTCCCTTTACTCCACCTGGGGGCCTGCAGTTCTGTCATTTTAACTGTCGCCTCCCTTGACCGGTCACTTTGCTCACATGCTTTCCTTGCCTCGAGTCTTCCCACCAGCCTAAAGCTTGTCCACCCCTCAGTCCTTGTGTTGAAATACTTATTACCCATGAGGATTTCTGACTATAACTGAGATAAATTTCCTTTATTTGAATTTTTATACCACTCATGGATTGAAACAAGCATTTCCCAAGTCGCTCTAAAGGACACAAGTCTGGAAAAAAGTGTTCAATGGCCAAAGTGATTTGGGAAATTTGAGTGTGTTTGGAAAACAGTTTGTGAAAGTGTACTTCTTACTATGAGTTTTCTTGAAGACAGAGATTAAGTACAATTCATTTCATCCTCGCAGTGCCTAGTATAGCGTTAGTCATGTAGGCATTCAGCAAATGTAGGATAAATTAATGACTGGTGAGTGCTTTAGACCTTTATTATGTACTAGATTATATTTATTTTAGGTTTGATATTTAAACTCTTATTTCACCAGGGAGATGGAAATCTTCTTAAGGATGGCATTCACGTCCTGTATATTTATATTTTTCATAGCATTTAGTTCAGGATTTGTCATCTTTTTTCTTTCTTTTTTTAAAAAACGATTTTATTTATTTATTTTTTTAGGGAGAGGGGAAGGGAGAGAGAAAGAGAAACATTAATGTCTGGTTGCCTCTTGAACGCCCCTACTGGGACCTGGCCTGAAAGCCAGGCGTGTGCCCTGACTGGGAATCGAACCAGCGACACTTTGGTTCACAGACCGATGCTCAATCCACTGAGCCACACCAGCCAGGGCGGGGACTTGTCATATTGATGGTAATAAATAGAAACTCATTGTGTTGATCCAACTTGACCACTGTGTGTGTAGGCATAGTGCAATGTTATTTTGACAGTTCGCGTGTACTGTAACATTCTTTATTATTATTTTGTCTACTGGGATTCGCAGGATTCACTGAAGCAGCTATTCCAGTATTGCATTTTGCTGTTTGGCGGTCCTTTCCATAACCTATTGAAAACTGTATTCATTCTACTTTTCCTCCTGAAACCTGTTAAGCTTGAGCATATATGACCAATGTGAGAAAAATTGTGCATCGAATAGGCCTTTCAACCTAGCTTTGTATAAACCACTGAACGTCTTTATACCTCTAAAAGCATTCTATAGAAAGGATTTATAAATCAGAAGTTAAGGTTTCTAAGGCAGAGAGTCAATGATTTAAAATAATACTAAGGCATTTGATCAGTTACTTGCTGATGCACTGATCATGCTAGGAATTTTTTCTAGGGAGATTTTTCTAACAACTGTTTGCCACCGTGCCGTTCCCTGAGACTATACGCTGTTAAACTTGAAGCAGAGAGTTTTCTATAAGAGTTCATGTGTTTAAAGCTAATTTTCTTAGATTTGTGTTCTTCTGGTATGTGTTACATGCAGTTCCAGAATATGATGCAGTATATTTCAGTTGATTTTTCTCATCTCAGATTCATTATGTTTGTCTTATTTATAACTATAACTAATTTTAATAAATTATAATTATTATTTAATAATTATGATGATTCAGAAAACTAATCAATGAGCTTCTATCAATTCGTAATGATTGTTATAGCCTTAAGAACCCCAGGAAGGTGGGTATTTTTAAGCAAACTGGCTAAATATTAGTAATTATTAAAGCATAGCACACGCACAAGAGAACAGATTCCAGAAGACAAAAGTATCCTCTCTTCCAATATTAATGAGGGAGATTCTCTAGTTATTTCTCCAGAATAGAAAGCACAGGTGTGACCTCACATAGTGGGCTGACCACCTTGTAATAACTGCCTTTTTGGAACTTCTTGGGAACATACTTTATTTTCATACGAGGGATATGTGGGGAAACTTTGCAGCTTTCCTCTGTGTAGCATTTCTCATGAAGGGGCCCAGGTGCAAACACCTCTATTTGCAACCCAAAGAACAACTAAAAATGGTGCACATAGACCATACCCCTGGCATACCTCAAAGACATCTTTCTTCTGTCATGGAATCTTTTCCAGTTTACATCTGTGGCACCTCCCCAAACCCCCCATTTCTGCTTTTTAACTAAATGTTCAAGGCTTGTGTAACATATTAGTGACAGTATAAACCATCAGTTGGCAGCTCTCTAGGGTTTTGAGGCTGCCTGCCCATCTGACAGCAAGGTTTATGGGTAGTTGACAACACAAATCCTAAGGTATATTTATATTTTAAAATATTGGCACCATTTATTTTCATCTAGAAGCTCCCACAGTTCCATTTCCTCATGGATTTTTGAGGGATTTGGCCCAACCAACACACAGAGGCTTATCCAAGGACAAGCAGTGTGGCCTCTGTTTAACACGGAGCGTGCCTTTGCCCCCTCTGACAAAACACGTTCAGTGCTCCAGGCAGACCTGCTTTGCTGCAGGGGCAACAAACCTGGAGACAGAAGAGCAGCCTCTCTGGGAGCTCCACGGACAGCAGCTGCTGCTGTCACGGCAGAGCAGCAGTGGTTCCTTTCACTGGCCTCCAAGGTTCTTGCAGATCTGAAGCAGGCGTGGACCTTCACACTTACAACTGCAAACCAACGTATGACAGCTGAGGTTTTTCTTTGTGGCATGTATGCGTATGTGTATGTGCGGTGTGATGCAGGTGGGGAAAATGAGAACATGTGCTACTGTTTTAGTCTGTTCAGGCTGTTGTAATAGAGCACTATGGACTGGGCGGCTCATAAACTGAAATGCATTTCTCTCCATTCTAGAGGCTGGGAAGCACAAGATCAGGGCCCTGGCAGATCGCCTGTCTCGTGAGGGCCTGCTTCCTGTTCATCCACAGCCATCTTGCCTCTGTTTCCTTATCGGAGGAAGGTGCAGGGGAGCTTCCTGGGATTTCTTTTATAAGGGCACTGATCCAGCTCTTCAGGGCATTACCCTCAGGACCTCATAACATCTTGCAAAGGCCCCACCTTCTAACACCGTCACATTGGGGATTAGGGATTAAACATAGGATTATTGGAGGACACAAACCTTCAATCCATAGCAACTATGCAGTACATAACTGCTTCAGTGGAATTCCTGTGTACCTGATGATAGCAGCAACATTTGAATAAAACTCTATAATTACAATTAGAGTATTTTTCACTTATATTGTAACATTTGTCTCTAGGGCCAGTGTTGTGTTCAGGATACTTCAAGATAATGCCCGAGCTCCTTCATTTAGTTTCAGAAGCCTGCCTGGTCTGACCCCTACTTCCCTCAACAGCATTTCTTTCATCTTTCCCTCTTTTAGATTGCACCCACCAGCCAAACTAAACTCTTGCCATTTGCTAAATAACAGACTGTTTTTTGCCTCTCAGCCTTGGGCTCTCTGTTCCCTCTGTCCAAAACGCTTTTGAGGCTAACTCCCATTCAAGGAGCCGGTCCTAATTCCTGCTAGATAAAGAGTTCTTCCTGTGGTCCTCCGTGCCAGCCTGTGTATTGCTTGTTACAGCACCTTCATTCCAGATTGCCACTGTCTGCTTGTCTGTCTTTTTCACTAGACAAATTCCTGGAGGGCAGGAGTCACGTCACACTCATCTCTATAGCCTCAGTGCCTGGCGCAGACCTGCTAAGTAATACAACTATTGCTTGATTAATTTGTTGGGTTAGATAGGGCTGCTGTCATTATTTCCATCTTATAGATCAGTGAATTAAAGCCCAAAAAGGGCCCAGGGTTTTGCCATGGAACACCTACCTAAAAGGTAAGTAGCAGATACAGAACACAAATAACTGTGGCTATAGTAATAATAACAAAAAAAATTTATCTTTTAAGTACCACGGATGAGGGACCACACACATTGTTGGCGCATTCAATTGTCAGATCAACTGTTTAATATAGGTTCTCTTACCATCCCTTTTTATCAGTGAGGGATTTGAGTTTCAGAGTGGTTTGTTAACTGAGTCAGTGTCACACAGCTTAATGTACAGCCTGTTATGCCAGTGGTTTTTCTCCATTCAGGTTCTTTTAGACACTTTGATTAAATATTCAGGTTCTTTTCCACTGTGCTACATCAAGCAGCAACCAATTATGCAGAGAAAAGGGTAGCAAATCAGTTGGTTGTTTTGCCTACAAGTTGTCAAATATTAGTTTGACTGATGGATTTCACTAAATTGATATATCAAGTTCAAATTAATCTTATCTAGAGTACTATTGATTCTGTAGACTTAATTATATCCTTTCTCACACTGTGTTCTTGACCCCCACATAACTCAGCTAAATTTCAATTTGTAGACACAGAACATAAGGGCCCTAGAATGTGTGGGGCATAGTCCCGAACTTCCATACTGGCACCAAGGAAGATAACAGCGTGTTTCCCCCCATACTTCTGGTGCAAACCACTCTCAGTGCGTAACATTGATCTGGGTGGTCTTAGTCTAACCTAGATTGGCAGTTTATTTACTTGTGATGGATTTATGGCCTGATGAGCTGTGCACAGAATCCGAGTTGGCAGGCTCACCCCTCTTCCTCCTGTGGGCTTCTCTGGCCTTGGCACGTATCACCCACAGAGCCCTGGTCCAGCAGTGGGCTGGAGGGGTGGTGTGGAGAAGGTGCAGCCTCTACCCTGTCCCCAGAAGAATAGGCGCTCCTCGTGGACACATCAGGTTCATCGCTTCATTCCAAGGTTGAGTCACCTTTTTTTTTTTTTAAAGCTCAGTATGGGTGTTAATAAATGTGTTGACTTGGCATTGGCAGGACAAATCAGCCTGGAAAGCCCTTTTTCGTCCTGTGGCATTTCCCATTTCTGCTTTAACTATGTGGACTAGCAGGGGGTGCAGGTATTCTTTCTCCAGCCTGAAGCACTGTCTTTTTATGGCATCTTAGGTGGTATTGTAAAACTATAACTACAGTGGAACATCAGCAGTCTGTCTTTAAATGATGGAGTGGCATTTCTTGAGGATGTCCCAACTGCTTTATAAGATCACCAATCAGGTTAGCCTGACAGCATCTTACCACTTGTATTACCAGGTGCCCTGCTTTATGCATAACGTTTTTTTCTTTTAAATAGCTTTATTGAGGTATAATTAACATAAGAGAAACTATTTATATAAAGTATACAATTTGATACATTTTGAATTATGTTTAAAACTGTGAAACTATCAACACAATCAAAATAGTCAGCACATCTCTCACCCTTGAAAGTTTCTGCCCCCATCACCAGGCAACCACAGATCTGCTTCCTGTCACACAATTATACATTTTCTTCACTTTAGATAAATGGAATCACAAAAGACGTATTTTTTCTTTGCCTGGCTTCTGTCACTCAGCACAATAATTTTGAGATTTGTCTTTCTAATTGTGTGGACCAGTAATTCACTTTTATTTATTTATTTATTTTAAAGATTTTACTTACTTATTTTTAGAGAAAGGGGAGGGGAGGGAGAAAGAGAGGGAGGGTAACATCAATGTGTGGTTGCCTCTCATGAGCCCCCCTCCTGGGGAGCCTGGCCTGCAACCCAGGCGTGTGCCCTGACTGGGGAATCGAATCGGCGACCCTTTGGTTCACAGGCCGATGCTCAATCCACTGAGCTACACCAACCCAGGCCCCATAATTCACCTTTATTGCTGAGTAGTATTTTATTGTATAGATATACTACAATTTGTTTATTCATTCATTTGTTGATTGGCATTTAGTTTGTTCCCAGTTTTTGGCTATTATCAGTAAAATTCCTATAAACATATGGATATATGGTTTTATTTCTTTTGGGTAAATACTTAGAAATGAAATGACTGGATCATCTGGTAGGTGTAATGAATTGAAATTTGTCCCCCGCAAAAGGTATGTTGGTGTTTTGACTCCTAGTACCCCAGAATATGACCTTATTGGAGGTAATCAAGTTAAAATAAGGTCACCAGAGGTACCCTCATCCAATACAACTGGTGTCCTTGGAAAAAGCAGGAAACCTGGACCCAGAGACATACATACTGGCCGGAGGCCATGTGCGGATGAAGGCAGAGACTGGGTGATGCTTCTCTTAAGTCAGGGAATGCCAAAGACTGCCAGCCACCGACCTGAAGCTTGGGAAGAGGCCTGGGACAGAGTTCCCCTGACAGCCCTGCCAGGGGACCAGCCCTGTGGGCACCTGGACCTCAGACTTCCATCCTCCAAAACTTGGAGGCAGTACATTCTGTGGCTTGAGATGCTCAATTTGTGGTCCTTTGTTACGGCAGCTCTAACACACTTACAGTGTAAGAATACATTTAACTTTTTAAGAAACTGCCTGTTTTCCAAAGTGATTGTTCCGTTGTCTATGCCCGGTGACGGTGTGTGAGAGCTCTAGTTCCTGCTCGTGCTCACCAGCGCTTGGCATGGTTAGCCTTTCTATGTTTAGCCATTCTAGCAGGAATGTAAGCGGCATTTCAGTGTGGCTTTAACTTGCTTTCCTAAGAACCAATGATGTTGAGACTCTTTTCATGCACTTATTGTCCAACCATATGTTTTCTTTGATGAAGTATCTGTTCAAGTCCTTTACCAGTTTTTAATTATTTGTTTTTCTTAGTATTGCCTTCAATAGTTCTTTTTATTTCTACATAAAAGTCCTTTATCAGATATGTGATTCTCCCACTCTGTGTTTTACATTTTTATAACAGTTCATTTTGAGAAATATACGTTGTTTATTTAGAGTACATTCAATTTATTAACTTATTTTTTATAGAACCTGCTTTTAATGCCATAACTAAAAATTCTTTGCCTAACCTAAGGTCACAAACATTTTCATCTATATTTTTTCTATAAATTTTCTCTAATCTGGAAGTTTTATAATACATTTAGGTATAGATTCATTTTGAATTTTTATATATGGTGTGAGATATAAATTGAGTTTCTTTTTCTTTTTTTCTTGTTTATCTATTGATATTTAATTGTTCCAGTGCCATTTGTTGAAAAGATTATCTTTGTTGTCCACTGAATTATTTTTGGACCTTTGTCAAAAATCAGTTGCTCATATATGTGTGGGTTTATTTCTTGACTCTCTGTTTTGTTCCATTGTTTTATCTGTCTGTCTGTGTGCCAGTACCTCACTGCCTTGACTACTGTCACTAAGTGGCTCTTAAGTGGGGGGCTGTTGATCCTCAGGGGCACTTGGCATGTCTGGGAACCCCGCTGGTTGTCAGAACTGGGAGAGGGGAGAGGGGTACTAATTTGATTATTAGTATAAGCCTTCCAACTTTGTTGTTATTTTCAAAGTTGTTTTGGCTCCTCTAGGTCCTTTGCATCTCAAGATAAATTTTAGAATCTGTTTGTCAGTTTCCTCAAAAATGGTACTGAGATTTTATTTGAGACCGTGTTAAATCTGTGTACCAAGACGAGAATTGATTATCTTCAAACCATTGCATGTTCCCACCCATAAACACTGTATCTCTCCATTTATTTTCCATTTATTTAGGTCCTAATTTCTCTCAGCAAGATTTTGTAGTTTTTCGATGTGCAGGTCATTATATCTTTTATTAAATTGATCTCTGGGTAGTTTATTTTTTGTTGCTGTTGTAAATGATACTGTTTTACAATAAATGAAGCTTTAAAGAATAGTCATTTATTTATTTATTTTTTTTATGAGCTTGGATTCCAGGTAGCACATAACCTGTTCTACTGGGTTTTGTAATCTTGGGCCACCATATTGGGATGCATGGGATTTTGAGTGATAGGGACCCCAGTTCCTTTCAATTAAGGGAAAGCTGATGCCTCATTGACTCAAAGGAAGAGCGACTGACCTGGACCTGGAGCTCAGGACCTGATCGATTTAGGTTCATTTTCCCCTTTACATCTCACATTTCCTGCAAGGCATCAGTTGCATTTCCTCATGACCTTCCATGCCAAGGGGTGTGGCAGCATGCGGTTTCCAGGCCACCTCCTCACAGCTTCATGTGTAATGCGCAAAAGAGATTCCTGGGAAATGCCCTGATATGAGCTAGGGTCCCAAACCTAACCCTGGACCAAATGTTGTGACCAGGGCATGCCACACAATGATTGGCTTTCTCAGGTTATATCCCTGTTTGCGGTCAGAGTCTCAGGGTCACTTGCTAGAAGAAGATGGTATGAGGGGAACTGAAACCCACATTCTGAGCCAGGACAGTAGCCATTGTAACTGAAAACATATCACCCTAGATCTAAGGATGCTCAGGAGTTAAAAAGAAAAGCCCTGTCCTGTGCCCCCATTCTCGGAAGTAGTGTCGTTCATGAACAGACATTCATGTGGACGTCTCAGTGTTTCTGTGTTCATGGACTGAGGGCCTGTTTGGAAAGTGTGCCTTCGTTTCTCTTTCCCTTCCTCCATCTAAACCATCCACATTTTGTTTTACCCTCTTGCATTCCAAACTCAGGATAATTAAAAATGAGGTTAGGAGGATCATATCCAAAAAGGATGAAGATGTGCTATTGCAAAGAGACAGCCTTTAGACAAGGGAGGAGTGGCGAGAGGGCCATCTTTTGGTCTATCACGATCAGAAGTCCCAAAAAGTGTGCGTGTTACTTCTCTAAACCTTAGGTTCCCTTCTGCCATTTGGGAATAATATATATTTATTTTTGCCAATTTTTCCCTGGAGGCTTCTGCCTTTATTAGGTTGTGAGTTTAAACTAGGACTAAATTCTGGTGATGGCATTAGATGCCACTTCCCCCTTTCTTCCTCCCATCCCTCCTCCCCCAGTGGCAGCAAATTAACTTTAGGTTAGAAGGGTCTCTAGGGATGGAGAGAGGAGGTGTTTTCTGACAAGCCCAGCTTCTGCAGCCTTGAGGGAGCATGAGAGGGCTTGTGTGTGGGAGTTTTGCTTCTTTTCCCTGTGGGAGTAACTATTTCTACACTTACGTAAGGGATTCAGGCTGCTGCTCGGAGCGTCCTGAGCTACAGAATTGTCCCTACAAGGATGATTATGATGCACAAAAAATTTCTGTTTTAGAGAGGAAAGAACAAGTGTCTGTTATGCTGTAATCTCTTTCCATTTTTTTACTCTCTTATACCCTCTCTAGGTCCTGATTGCAGCCAAGGTGAAGGAGAAAGTCATGGAACAGTCTTTACCGTTGCCATATATTAAGCACTTAACTTGTGCCAGATCTGAGGATTTTACCCCGTTGCTTCATTTAATCCTCACAGTAAATATATGATGTGGTATTGTCTCCATTTTCCAGATGAGAAAACCTAAGGTTTAAAGAGATTAAATGACTTGCCAGGGTTATGTAGCTAGTTATTACTGGAGCTAGCATTTGAACCTAGACCTGGTTTGCCCGAAAGCCTTTAAGCCTCTGTGACATCCCGTTTGTCATTGAGTCTCAGTGGAGGAAGGGCCTTTAGAGGTCATGTAATATTCCCTCATCTTGGAGAAATGAGCAGGCACTTAAATTTGTGCGGTTTACCTTTAGTCAAATAAACCAGTTTTATGGTGAGAAAATTGAAGTGAAAAATCCCTAGATAATATGTGGAAAAATAAGGATTTCTGGGTTTCACCCAAGGATTTAGATTCTGAAAGTCTGAGAGTCAGGGGAGGAGTTGGACACACAGAAATCTGTATTTAGTCTTCAGTGCTCCTGATAGAAATACAGGTGACCCTTAGGTTACAGCTTGAGAAAAGCTGGTTAGTCGTTTCAAGTTATGTGGCCATGGTTCTGAATTCGTTCTCTGTAGGGCCCAATTTGCATTTGTTTTGCCTTAAAAGTTTGTGTGTGCTTGAGGTGAAGGGATGGAAAGAGAAGGAAACCATGCAATTGTCTTGCTGGGGTGGACCGAATAATCAGCCGTGTATTTTTCTTTTAGCCTGAGATCTGTATTCAGCATGCAGCCTAGGTGTCCATACCCCTTGTTTCAAAGGATCTCAAAGGTGCTGCCCAGCACTGGTCATTCTGGGCCGTAGACTGTGGTTTCAGCTTTAGCCAGCCCTCCCAAACTGTTGCTTTGAGCACTGGGGAGATGAAATAATGGAGCCGCACAAAGCTATTACCATTCCAGCTAACAAGTGGCACAAAATGCCTTCCTACGGGGCATCGGGAGCACTGCCCTGCAAAGTGTGACAGAGGAAGCGTAGTGCGTGCCCGTCCCTCCTGCAGAAACCACACAAAAGCTGCCCGGCCTCCCTCTTCCATTCTGCACAGAGATCCAAAGTGACCGTTTCACAAATGTGGAACAAAGAAAACATGTCTGTGTCAGATTCCCGTCTAGAATTTAAGATCCAGGACAACAGGGATTTTGACTGTTTATTATATTGACATATTCTCTGTTTCTAGAATAGTGCCCAGTGTATTGTAGATATTCTACAAGCCTGGTAGATACTGACTGACAGAATGAGGGAATGAATGAACTCCCCAATGGTTGTTGTCATACTTAGAATAGAATCCAGATTTCTTAAGATGGCCTTCAAGGCCCTTCCTACACTTTATCTTCAGCCTTCCCTTCCCTCCTTACTGCAGTCCATTTTCTTTCAGTCCTCTGGATCCATCAGTAGCCTTCCTGCCTCCGGGCGTCTCTGCTGCTCCTCCTTCTGTGTGTTATTCCCTGCTCTTCGCTCTTACCGTAAAGGCACCTTCTCATCCTTCAGGTCTCAGCCCGATTACCTCTTCCTCACAGAGGCCTTCCTTGTCTTCCCCCGTCCACCTAAATTAGGTTCTCCTGGTTTCCCTCATAGCATTTTTTCTTCTCCCTTTTTGGCCCTGAACACAGTTTATATTTATTTGATTTTTTGGTAGGTTGTTGTCCATCTCTCCCACTGGAAAATTGGCTGCATGAGGGCAAGACCTTGTGTGTTGAACTCTCCTCTGTATGCTTAGCACCCGGCAGAGGGCCAGGTACAGAGAAGACCCTGAATCCATAAGTACATATCGAGTGAAGAGACACATTTTAGCTGCAGAAAATTCACCTAAATAATTTAAGTCGCAGGTTGGAATACTGAGTATCCTGCCTTCGTGAAAATGAAGCCAAACACCAGCTAACCCAGATTTGCTGAAAGGAAAAGGGCAAGCCTGTCACAGTCTGACGATGTCAGAAATGACGGAGTTGGTGCCGAGGTGACAACTGACCTGTCCCGCTGCTAATTAGTAGCCTGAGGCTAAGCTAGTAGCAAGAGTGGGTGGGAAACAACACTTAACCACCCAATTAAAAGGCAGTGCGAGCTTAAATTTAGAAGCTGTCGGTGGCCATGCCATGGAAACCACACTGAGGAGGCAGGCAGTGGCACAGCCCTTGCTCTGGGGGCCATCCTTGTGTGTCAGAGGGATAATTAAAAGCACGGTGACTCTGCACATTTGGAAATGTCCAGTGGCTCTCCTGTCCTGAGCAGAGAAGAACACATGAGTTAAGGTCTGGGCTACTGCATAGGTGAGTCTAGGTCAGAAGGTTTTTAAACCACCTCTGTTTGAAAACAAGGAAGGCATTTTATTTATTTTATTATTATTATTTTTTTACTAATCCTTTATTTAAAAACATAATACTTTGTTCATCATGGATTGTTTGTGTTAGTTTAGATTTATTCAAATATTGCACCAAAAGATCATTTATTCTTAAATTCTTAAATTTCTTAAGAATTTATTAGGGCAACATTGATTAATAATGGTATATTAAAGTTTCAGGTGTATAATTCTGTCATACATCACCTGTGCATTCCATTGTGTGTTTACCACCCGAAGTCTAGTCTCCTTCCATCATCATGTGTTTGAACCCCTTTACCTACTTCATCTTGCCCTCACTCCCCTTTCCCTCTGGCAGCTACCATACTGTTGTCTGTGGAACGCATAGTGCGACATCATCGTCCCCACCAGACTATAAGCTGTTTTGAGGACAAGGACCATGCATTTTCATCTACCAGTGAGTGTCCAGTACCTTGCACTGATTAATGAATTCATAATTAAACTCCAAGTAGATTAAAACTTCCTTATAGTCACCATGGCTGGCGTGCCTCTATTTGTGGGGCATTATCCCGCAAACTGGAAGGTCACGGGTCCCTTTCTCAGTCAGGGCATGTGTCGTAGTTGTAGGTCCTGTCCCTTGTTGGGGCATGTCAGGTCGATGTTCCTCTCTCACACAGATGTTTCTCTCCCTTTCTCTCCCCCTTCCCCTCTCTCTAAAAAAATCAGTAAGCATGTCCTCAGGTGAGGATAAAAAAACAAAAAACACAACTTCCCTAAAGTCAAGGAATAAAATACCTCTTAGTTATTATCAGAAACCCTAATGCAATGGAAGAGTTGTTATCTATTGGAACAAAGTAGGTACTCACTAAAGCATGGTGTAATTTATGTCTTTAGTGTGTCTTCCAGTTTCCCATTCTAATGTTTTTAGAAACTCAGATACAGATGTGGGATGGCTGTGACTCCTGTCTTTGTGACGTCAGTTACAGAAGAGTGCGCTCAGAGCCCTGCTGGGCCTGCCCTCTGGGAGTACCCCACCAGCAGAGGGCAGCACATAGGTGTGGCCACCGGACCGTGTGTTCTCTCAGTCACTGCTGCACGAACTGCTCCATACTCTCCTCCTTGTGGTACTCTGAATAATGTTATATAACAAGGCAGAAGAAAAGGAACTTAAACTTCTGGTCGTGATACTGGCTTGTAGTTTTTAATGCTCTTTCATGTACATTATATTTTTTCTCAAGATTTCTTGGAAGGTGTTTGCGTTGGTATGTAAGAGACTCTTCCTTTGGTGAGTCTGATGTCTGATTAGATTATGTCATTCATCATATAGGAAGAAACAGTTTAGTTAATAGCATTTATTTCATTTTCTAAGCAAGTCAGGAAGTAATTTGGGGGCAGGAGTGAAGGACGTTTATAAGTAGCTTGGATGGATATTCCATTCTTTTTCTAAAAGTATGAAAATTTTTATTGCTAGGGGACTTAGCTACAGGATGTGTTTATTGCGTTACCTTTCCCTCTCCCTTGCACAAAGTGAGACGTAATCTGTCTCTAGACTCATCGTAAGTCCTTGTATTGTACTTTATACTATAAAAATGCATGACATTTGTAATCAGAAAAATCCCTGCCAGTAAGCCCACATGTCTGCTGACACTTGCACAGGAAGGGCTGGGGCATGACTCTTCTGCCCTGTGGGGACTGCTTTTCCTTGGCTCCCTGCAGTCAGCAGGGGCTGCTGACCGTGGTCCCCGCCCCTGGCCCGGGGTGGGCATTGGCAGTGGGCAGGTGACAGCTAACGCTGATCACTCAGGTTCCTACTCCTGGGGGGCGGAAGCTCTGAGCAGCCCTGGGGCCACTGCTCTTCAATTCCTGCGTAATTGGCTTGTCCTTCAAGTCTCTGGGTTCCTGCAGATCCTCTTGTTCAGTTCCACTTTCTCCCTTCAATTAGCCAGGGTTAATTCCTTTTGGGGACACACACAGAACTCTGATCGTTAACATGGGTCCTCTGAAATCTGTGCTGAAGTGTGAGTGGCTGCGGGTCCTTCCCTACTTCTTTGGAAGCATCTACTTTGAATCCAGTGCATTTCTAAATGGAAATGTTTTTGGTGGCAAGAGAGAAGCCATTTCTGATTTGAGTTCTTATTGAGGAACTTTATGTTAAGTTGTAATATTCAGCCGACTGCAGGCTAGACTGGTCCTGGGAGGAGTAAGAACTTGTGACCACTAAGTGACCATTGAGTGTCAGAGGTGACCAATCCCTTGGTTTCTGTATTCTGAGCCTATGTCTGTTGGTTACATCCCTGTTAAGGCCATATCTGTGGATTTTTTTTTTTTATTATTAAAAAGGAAATTAGCTCTTTTCCCTGACTCCAGGGATGATGAAAAGGCAGGCCGTCTTGGAGACAGATGTGTGATTCGTGTGGTACTGCAGTGGTGTTCCTTTATCCTTGAGACACTGTGAATGACTCCAGGTAAGAAGGCTCAGTTATGCAAGTCACCCAGCGGCAGACACACCGTTGAAGGCACCAGGAGAGAAAAAGAGTTTTCTAAACATATCATGTGTTGGTGGAAGCCAGAAATGGAGCCTTGGTCCTCCTGACTTCTGGTTTGCGGTGCCCTGCCATCCCATGTTGTCTCCCTAAACTGGCTCGGAAGCTCCCCATACTTGACCCTGAGCTGACCTCTGACTTTAGCAACTTTTAATGGAATTAATGGACAGGAACACCAATCAAGCAGATTTTTGGCTCCGCTGCCATGCCAGCCAGCCATATTTTCATGGACACCCAAATTAAGAGTTTATTTATGTCCTCAGGTTGCTATAAATGGAATTAACAGCACATCGTTTGGGGACCTGGAGTACCCTAGATGCCAACAGAAGCAGCCACATCTTTCATAGTTTGCTTTTTGAGTCACGGAGTTTGGGGACTAATAAAGAGGACACTGTAGGTTGATATTTCCATCATCCTCATCATTGTTGTTACTATAAATTGTTACTAATCGAAGTTTGAGAGATGTCAGAAAATAAATCTGAAATGTGGTTATGCTCTGAAGCTCAGTGCCTACCCCCTCCTCCCCCTCCTTCTCTAAGGAACAGATTTGGAAACCTAGGCTCACTTCTGAATAAAAATAAATCAGATTTTTAAGGTGCAGTCCAAAGAAACTGTGAAAGGAAATACTATTCCTCTTGGAATGAACAGCTTTCGACTCTTCTCTTCCCAGTGGGTAAACCACATTCAAAGGTGCAGGCTTCCAGTGTCTTTAGTCAAAAGATACTTAAATTAGGAATCGTTATGGGCAAAGGGGGTATTGATAACTAATACAAAGGAATGTTTCACATTATAATTTTATTGAGAATAGTCCTGGTATGTATTTTTTAAAAGATTACTCCTTTCGTTGCTGAGAAAGTGACTTGAAACTCCCCCTGGAAGCTCGTGAGAGAGAGGCCCAGCTCCGAGTGGGAGCCTGGCTCTGGTTGTCGGCCTCTTCCGTTTACCCTGGGCAAAGGCATCTTTCTTCTCTGGCTCTGATATTTTTCTTCTCAAAAATGGGGACTTAATGATTTCCAAGATGCCTTTTAAATTGAGAATTCTTTGATTCTACTAACTGCCTTTAAAACCAGTTTAAAGGCACAAAGAAAGGTGACGATAACTTCAGAGCAGCGATGTGGTTAATTGTAGCCGTGATTTGCAGACTTCAGTGTGTGAGACCTCATTTGAGGAGCTTGCGGAAGGGACAGATAAAAAGGCCTCACCCCTAGACTCTAATTTGGTAGGTTAATGGCTAAAAGCTTCACCTAAACAGACCCTTTGGGAGCCTGTGACTTGTGCCGTATGTTTCAAATGAAAGGAAGCAGGGGAGACTGTGAGAACCTTTATAAGCATAATTAGAAAAACTCTATTTCCATAATAGTTTTTTCTTTTTCTTGAATAAACTCAACAGTCTGAGCTCAGGAAAAGACATGGTAGTTACACTGAGCAGTTGTTCCTTGTTCTGCATGGGCTCAGGAGGCAGAGCAGCTGCTGGCACAAAAAAGGGTAGAAATGCCAAGTGGTTCAGATGGGTCCTGGGCCTCGGATGAGGACTGGATCAGGGTCAGTAGGCTTAATGTCCGCTCCTGGCACTGCTGCTTACTCACTGTGGCTTTGGACAAGTCAGAGAGGCCCTCCGAAGCACCTCCTTAGTCAGTAATCGGGGTAAGCGCCGTGATGCACCCGCTGTTTCTTCCCAGCCTCCTTGCCCCAGTCAGTGGCAGTTCTGAGGAACCGGCCTGGTCCAGAGCTCTCTGTGGGGCTGACTGAGGCCTTTGCTGGGACTAGTATTGGGCTGGCCAAAAAGTTCATTCGGGCTTTTCCGTGGCTGTAGTAGTGCTTAATTGTCTTTAACGTCATTTGAAACAATTTTGTTAGATGTATTGTGATAGCTGTCATATCAGAGTGCATTTAAAATTGGTGATTTTTTGTGTAGCCATTTTAATGTCAAAAATGGAAGAAAATACACATTTTTGGCATATTATGCTTTTTATTTCAAGAAAGGTAAAAACGCAACCGAAACACAAAGAGTTGTGCAGCATATGGAGAAGGAGCTCTGACCGACTGAACATGTCAGAAGTGGTTTGCACAGTTTCGTGCTGGAGATGTCTTGCTGGACGATGCTCCACGGTCAGGCAGGCCAGTTGAAGTTGACATAGCGATCAAATTGAGACATTAATTGAGAACAGTCAGTGTTATACCACGCAGGAGATAACCGACAGAGTCAAAATATCCAAGTCAATCAAGTTATTGTGAAAATGAAAAATGTGTCTTTTATTTTACAGAAAAAGAAAAAGAAAAACAAACCCTATGCGGACTTTCTGGCCAACCCAATAACAATTTCCTTCCTCCCTCTGCCAGCCCTGTTTCCCTCGCCTCCCTTCCGCAGGTGTGACCGTGAGAGTGCTGATCCCTGTCCCAGGAACAGCAGTAGTGACAGTGCTAGTCATGGTACTAGCAGCTGCCGTGCACTGCAAGTTTGCTCTGGGTCAGGCAGAGTGTCAAGTCTTGTACAAACAGTGTCCTGCTTCTTCTTCAAAACTGCCCTCCTGGAAGGTAGGCACTCTCATCTCAGCGGATAGGTAAAAACTAGCTTTATGAACTTAGAAAGCAGTGTGTTGTAGACACGCTTTCAGTGTTACAGAATAGTATTACTTCTTTTTATAAATTTCAACTGAAAATTTATAAGCTTTTTAAAGCTCTCCAGATGAAAACCTTCAAACTGGCTCTCTGTGAGAGAGTGACAGCTCTTCTCTCGTCCTCTGTCACCTGCCCCATTCATCCAACTCACAGGGAACCCAAGAGGCCTCTTCTGCCCTGTAGCCTATCTGGGAATCCTTAAAAATGCTCTGCAGATTGTAACGTCACTGTCTGTTCTTTCACAGATGTGCATTTGTAGTTTTGGTGGTACTTTTTCAAAACTCAGAAAAAACCTTGACCTAGGAAGGAAAAAGCAGCACCAACTCTCCCTGTATTTGTGTCCTTGGGCTTTATGGCCCCCCTCACCGCACCCCCCCTCCCCCACCCAGTGCCCGTTCTCTGGTGTGTCCCGTGTAAGAGGAAATGAGCCTCGCCCAAGGGATGGCTAAAGGGAAGTCCTTGTTCATAGAAGGCTTTGCCTCCAGCATTCCGTCCCAGAGCCTGGGGTAACACGAATTCCAGATCCTGCGTTGGGGGCTAGTGGTTTAGACTGCAGTGGGTTCCTTACGTCACAACACCTCACGCCGCAGTTCCATCCACGCATCCAGGGTGGTAGTACATTCCTCTTACTGTGGCCAGCAGCCTGAAGTTCTTTATATTTTGAACGACTGACCTAACTGTGTGAAGACAGAGAACCCCAGGCCTAAGGTGAACGTCCTTCTTGACTGAGAATATCCATCCTGGTGTAAGCTTAAACCTACGTTAAGTTTTCCTGTCATTTTCTACCACATGCAGCCACATCCATCCCAAGAAAATAAAGCTCATGCTTAAAAATAATTTTGTGAACTCGCTTTTCAGATCCACCACCAGCAGGCCCTCTGCCAATAACTGTTTGTTTGTTTGTTTGTTTATTCATTTATTTATTTTCTTGAGAATCAATTGCATTGTCAACAAAAGACTCATCCATCTCAGTCAATATTTCTTTTCATTTCACATAGATGATGTCTATTGTAGCGACTTGGAGACCAGCATCAGTTTCTTTCATGGGGCTATGTGGCCAATCCAAATAGCAAGAGTTTGCAACATTGTTTCCCAGAGCACCAGGAGGTTTTGCCGTGATGGCAATTGGCGAGGAGGTGTGGGAGGAGGCATTTTCTGCCTTCCTGCAGTCCCAAGATAAAAGTCTACACTTGGGGTGATGTTCGCTGACTCAGCTCCAGGCTCCCAGTTGGTACTGCCCAGTGATTCCGGCAGGGGGCAGCCTGTGGTGCGCACAGCGAGGTTACCGGCCTCAGGACAAGGGGAACCAGGGAGAGTCTGGGCACTGGGTTTTGCAGTTGTATTGTGTAAGAGCCATGGAAGAGACGAGGGTTTAAAAATCATCCCGTGAATCCCTTGAGCTTGAAAATTCATTGGTTCATTTAACAAATATCTGCTTAACCCCTGCTGTGTTCTAGTTCCTTCCTGTTCCAGGCGTAGTTAGGAGGACGTGGATGCTGCCCTTGCGAAGCCTGTAGTTTGGTGTGGGAGTCAGAGAAACAACAGACCAACAAAGCAATGTGTAACTGTGAGGGACAATACGGAGCCAGTGGGCAAGCGTGCCGTACTAATGGGGAGTGTAGACAGGGGCTCAGGAGCCATTTAGACTGAGTTGCCACCCAGGGCCCTTCAGAGCAGACGTTCTTTAACATGGACCTGGGAAGAGGGACAGGAGGGGGCCTCACCTCTCCAGGCAGAGTGTCCTGCATGTGTGAAACCATAAGGGGGCCAGTGTGGTCCGGAGACGGCATGTGATGAGGGTGGAGAGGTAGGTGCGCGGGTGCTACAGAGCATGTGGTAGGCCACCATGGGGAGTCTGGGTCTCTTCTAGGTAGCAGAGGAGAGAGGCATGATTTGATGTGGCCTGTGCCATGCCTCGATTCACATAATAAAGGCTGTACTCCCAGGGTGGGTGGCTGCAGCGTTCTCACACACGCTCCCAAGGAGGTGGCGCTGGTACCAGTCACCTGTGTTGTTCTGGGCTGCCTGGGAAAAAAACTTGTCTGTGCTACCATACGATGGTTAAGAGCATGCGCTTGGCAGTCCAACTTCTCAAGGTTGGATTCCTGCCTCCAGGATTTATTTGTTAGCCGCATAAACTGGACAAGTTAATTCGTTTCTGAGCCCAGGTTTCTCTATCTGTAAAACCGAGGCCATCAGATTACCTCTTGCACACTAGCTCTCCTGATGGCCCTGGGGTTTCCTCCCCTGAAACATGGGGACAGATGAGGTGGTGTCGAGCCTGAGACGAGGGTTATGAGCTGTGGTATGAGCAAGGTCATCAGGAAAGATCACAGGTCTGCAGGATCTCAGAAGGTCATTCTTGGGCTCGGTCTGCTTGATACCTCATTCATTTTCCTCTGCACCGTCAGTCCCCTTCCAAACTCTTAGAGAAAGAGTTTGGAGAGAGCTGGGTCATACAGTGCTGGGCCCCTCATTGCTGTTGACTTCATTTGTACGTGGCTCTTTTTATTGTACTAAAGCAGAGGTGAGGTGAGGGCAGGGGCTCGTGACTCAGAAACCCTGAGTGGGACATGTGCTGTGTCCCCCCTGCCCACCACGACCACAGCACTGAGTGATTAGGTTCCAGCTCTGCTTTTAGCTTATTTCTTCTTGGGACAAAAGCATGTGAAGCCACTGTAGGCTGGTCTCCTCCTCATATTTTCTGTCTCTGCGAGATACTCTGCTATTGTGCTGCTCCTTAACACAGTGCCCCTAATTCCCTGGCCGAACACATTGGATTTGTGGTAACTAAGCCAGAGATACTTCCTCTGTTCTTAAGAGGTACCGGGAAGGGTTTTGAGTCCTGTTGCTTCTCAGGCCACATCTTTTTGTACACCCCAGTCTCATATTTCTTCCCCTATCAGACAACTACTTGCGGTTTCCCAGTGTGCTAGGTTATTTCTTCCCCTGGGCCTTTGCACATGCTGTCCCCTTAGTCTATAAAATTCTTCGCTGTCATCATTTCTTGTTCAGCTCCTCCCCACCCTTCAGTCCTTTCATTCAGAGACCACCTCCTTTGGGAAGCCTTTCCTGCCTTCCCAAACCTGAGTCAGGGGAGCTTCTCTATGCTTTTAGTCCTCCTTGGATTGACCTCTCTCATTCTCTTCATCACAGCTTATTGAGTTGCCTGTTCAAATATTTACCTTCTCTCCTACCTTGGTGTATTGGCTCCATGAGGTAGAGAGACTTTTGCTGGTGACCGTTATTGTCACCAGTGCGTTTCCATGTGTCATACCTGCCTGGTACACAGAAAATCTGTAAATCCCTGTGGAATAAGTAAATGAAGGAAGGAGACAGTAGCTCTATCCCAGTTGCATGCACACACGCACACACACGCACACGCACTCCCAGTGAGGAGAAGCAGCGCACCTTTAGTGCTCAACATGGTACTATCTTTAAGAGGAGGAGCCTTGGAGCCTCTGCTGGGAAATCTCTGAGCACGTAAGAAGTGGATCGGCATCCTTTGTGAAACTGGGATTATCTGAGAGAAGATTAAAAGTTTGGGCCATAGGACTCAAGCAGTAATACATCTATATTCTTTGGGGGCTTAAGATAGAATGTTTGTTAAGTTGCTTGCTGTTAGGTAAGGGAAGATTGGATTTTGGGGGTCTCTGTTGGAGGAGCCCTCACTGCAAGCTCCTGGGGACTGGGTTTACTTGCCCCAGGAACATGTAACACTGTGTTAGTCTCCTGTGGTTCTGGAAAGGTGAGAGCTATAGGCGAGTGTTCGATCCACTAATCCATCTCCCATGGTTTGCTATTTGATTGAGTTCGGATTGTAGTGGAAACTTTACTGCTTTTCTACAGGGGGAAAAATTGTTTTTTGTTTTGAGTTCTGGAGGGAATCATGCCTCTTCCCAGGCAAATTGTCAGAACAATGCTTGCTCTGGCCTCAGTGCATCTACTGCCTTTCTCTGTGTGTGAGGGAAAAGAGAGAGGACAGCATCTGACTCCAGAAAGTTAGAGAAAAAGAGTCCGAAATGCATAAGGGCTTATTGTAGACAACTATGCCTCTTTGGACCCTTCACAGTGGATTTTGTTGCTCAGGGAGTGCTATTGTTTACTTTAGGAATAATAGAAGGAAATAACTTCTTTTTACTTGTGAGTTCTGTAGGATATACTGGGTTCCAGGATTGATGGGTGGGAATTAGAATTAAAACTATATTGTGGCCCTGGCCGGGTTGCTCAGTTGGTTAGAGCATCATCCCAGTATGCCAAGGTTGTGGGTTTGATCCCTGGCCAGGGTACATACAAGAATCAGCCAATAAATGCATAAATAAGTGGTAACAGCACATGTTTTTTTTTTTCTCTCTCTCCCCCTTTCCCTTTCTTTCAAAATCAATCAATAAGAATAAAAATATTTAAAATATTAATATATTGTATTTAAAAGGTACCAGCTTGATTTTATGTCAAAGCAGCTACATTATGACAGTGATGGAGACTCACTGTCTAGGCAGTTTGGACCTTTAGTGTCCCAGGGTTACTTACAGGAAGTTAGAGGCCAGCAAACACAAACTGTTTTATTATTTAGTAAAATGGTGCTCACCATGCAAGAAAATGGGGCAATATTATTACAACCCTGACTCAGGATGAACTACTTAAAGACTTTATGACACAAATTTATATTATTTTCATCAGTCTCCTTCAAGACCACCCCTCTCATCTCCATAAAAACCCACATATAAACAAAATGTGTGGAGAAGTTTCTAGTGCTGTCTTTGCTTGAAGTTGTGTCTGTGCTTGTTTTTGGCAGTTGCCCATAGGCCAGCATCCTTGGAGCCCCATTTTTACCTTTTCCCCTTGAGGCTTTTACTGGGAGGACACTAGAAGTGGGTCTGCTCTAAGAGAACTCCAGGCTTAGCCAGATGTTTGCAGATGCCTTCTAATATATTTGCTTTGGAATAACAAGGAAGCCACCGTGTGGACCCAATGCCTTTTAGGTCTGGGGAGATGGTCAGAAGCCTGGAGCAGAATGTGATTGTGGACAGGTTAAAATATTTTCTGCTCATCTAAGTTTACTCCATGCTAACCTATTACGCAGCCTGTGATTAATATCAGGCCTCAGTTGTTTCAGGCTGTTGTAACCTTAATTAACCAGGATCATAAAAACTTAAAACTATAAACAGAGAACATCTGACCCAGTCCCCGGGGAATTTGAGGCCTAAAGAGTGTGAAAACAACTTTCCCAAACACTTCTTCCACTCCCTGTGTCCTATGGTCTTGTCAGAGGAAATGCACAATGTTTACTTTAAGGTTTCTGTCTTCCTGGAATTATATGAGACTCTCACTTCAGTGCAATTTCTTTTTTAAGAAAAGAAAGTAAGTGCAAATCAGGTACTCATTGTCTTGGTTAATGAGTATCTTCTTTCCAAGTCAAGATGTTCACGTACATGGTGTTTATGCCTTTCTTCCACCGCACTCACCAGATAAAGTGACATCTACTTTTAGAAATATTCTGACACACAAGTTGCTGAATGTTGGGCTAGACTCAAAGTTTTAGAGACTCTGACAAACCACTCTGACCCAGCCAGGCAGAATCTAATTTCCTCTTTATCCACAAATGCTGTAACAGCAAGTAGGGAAGAGATGTCTCCAAGGCTCCGGAGATCTGATGAATAGAAATTGTGTTATAAATTGTGATTAGATTTCTTGGCTAGGGCACAAAGGCTTATTTAATTTACTTTTTTGTTTTTTTGTTTTTGCTGTTAGGGTTGATCATGTGCAATAAAAAGAAAATATTAATCAAACTTGCTTTAAAGAAGGGGGCTATTTATTGGCTAATGTACCTGAGGTGTTCAGGCAGGGGTCTGACTTCAGTGATAGCATGATCTAGGGGTTAATTTGACGTACCAGAGCCCAGTCTTTCTCTTTCCGTCTCCCAGGTCTGCTTCATCTGTTTGGACTCTGTGCTTCCACACACTGTCTGTCCTCCAAGGAGGCAGGCTGACTGCAGCAGATCCAGCCTACATTTTTGCAGGTTCAAATGAAAGAGCAGTCTCTCTTTTGAAATATCGTGAGTTGACTGGCGGGGCTGGATTATAGGTTTCATCCTAGGAGTTTGGAGGGAATATGCACTCAGAAAGCATAACATGTGAGTTAATGGGGGATAAAGTTTCAAAAGGAAGTCAGAGTGAAATCACTGAATAAGAAGGAATGGCTGATAGCCAGAAAATATCTACTATACTTGGCCAAAGGGATTTAAAGTTTGTATATTTTTTAAAAGGCTAAGTCTTAGATAGAGCTCTTTATTGATGTATAACGAGTATGAAACTGGATGGAAACCAAACACAGTGAGGCTTCCCTAGGTCTGTCTCTTCCCTTTCAACTGTGAATCATTTGGTATCTCGAATTAACTTAGAAACACAATACAGTTTGCCCATTGGAATCTTAGGAATTTTCTTTTCAAAAGTGTGTTTATCATAGTAGCAGCATTGGGATCCCCTGAGAACATGTTAGAAATGCGGAATTTTAGAACCGACCCAGGCCCACTGAGTCAGAACCGGCATAGTAATTCATATCCGCTCTGAAGCTTTTTCATGACTGTCTTCAGATTGTTTTATCATTGCTTTTAAGCAATTTGATTATGATGTATCTTGGTGTAGTTATCTTCCTACCTCTGAGCTTGGAGTTCATTGACTTTCTTAGATCAACACATTTGAAAAACTTTTAGCTATCATTTCCTCAGATATTTTTGGAACGTTCCTCTTCCTTCTCTCTGTCAAGAACCTCATGTATATCTGTGTAAAGTTGTTCTACAGCTCACTAAATGCCTAGTTCATTTCTTTCTTTTTTTAATTTTTTGCAGTTTTTTCTTTTCTGTGTGTTTTTGGATACTTTTCATTCCTGGAAGTCTTCAAATTCACTAATGTTTTCTTCAACATCATCTCTAAACCACTGTTAATCCTATCATGTATATTTTTCATCTCAGTCATTGCATTTTTCACCTCTAGAAGTTCAGTTTGGATTAATTTTAATGTATTTTTCCCTCTCTCTTTAACATGCTTATGCTTTCCTCTACTTTCCTTAACATATGGGATAGATTTAGAATAACTGTTTTAATGTCTTTGCCAATTTTATCATTTGTCTTATTTCTGAGTCTATTTCCATTGGTTGATTTTTAAAAAAATTCTCATATAGGTGCTATTTTTCTGCATGTTTGCCTACCTAGAATTTTTGATTAGATGTTAGACATTGTAGATTTTACCTTGTTGGTAGAATTTTTGTATTCCTGTAAATATTTATGTACTTTGCTCTGGGACATAATTTATTTAGAAACAGTCCGATCCTTTCAAGACTTGCTTTTAATAAACTTTGCGAGATGGAACCAGGGTAGTAGCCTTTAGTGTAGGGCTAATTTTGTTCCACATCCTCAGAATCAATGCCTTTCTGAGAACTCTGTCTGCTGTCTCAGGTGTTACAAGGTTTTTCCCTCTCGGGCTCGTGTGATCATAAACTATGACGGGCATGTGTGACCGCCAGGGACTATCCCATTTCCCTTCTCCAGGTTCTAGCAGTTTTCTTACAAGTATGCACTAGTCAGCGCTCAGCCGAAGACTTGAGAGAAACCCCCCGCAGCTCCCTGGAGCTCGCTCGCTCTCTGCAGCCCTCTCCGCTCCAGGATTCTGCTCCGCAAAATTTAACCGCCTGGGCTTCTGGAATTCTCAACCGGACTCTGTTTGCTTTCTTCTTTCCAGCACCGTGGCCTCTGAACTCTTCTCAGGTGTGATTGCCAGGAAACTCATATAGGACTCACCTAGTTGGTTTTCCTTCCTGTAGGGACTGCTGTCCTGTGCTGCCTGTTGTCTGCTATCTGGATACTGTTGTTTCATATGTTTTTCCTATATTTGTAGTTGTTTCAGGCAGGAGGATAAGTCCAGTCCCTGTACTGCCCCCAAATAGGGCAAACTGGACGTTCCTGAACATTCGAGCTGGAGAAACATGCGTCACCACACCCGCCTCCTTGTGTTCACTGTGTCCTTTCCAAACTCTATCGGAGAACGAATCACCCTCTAAGATTGAATGAGCCCAAATACAACCTTTTTTTCCCATTCAAATTACTTTTTAGATACCCCTCTTCCTCTGAAAAGAAGTTTCTGAAAATTTTTACTCCGGTAAACCAAAATTTATGAGACCGTTAGGAAGTTTGCATTCTTCTTTGGAGAGCATAAACACCCTAATATTATGTATTGCCAGGATTGTTTCCTATGAAAGAGATACAGGGGATAAAGTCAGTATTCTAAAGCAACCAGTTGGGGCAACAGAAAAAACAAAAACAAACAAAAAAAAGCCATTAGGCACACGTGTGGCCATCTAAAGCCATTCTGCTTTGAGATTAGGTCAGATAAGGAGAAAAGGGCAGAACTCTGGGACTTTTCTGCTCATCACTAGTGTTGATAGTAGACTGATTCATTATTCATATAAATCCCCAGTACATACTAATATCATGGTTGTGGGGAAATGTGGCCTGAGTTTGAAATAACCGATAAACAAACCTTTGGAGCACAGCTCACTCATAAATAGAAGATATCTTTGCCCTGTCCACACATCAGGACAATGAGGACAGCCTTCCCCCGCCTGCCCTGCACTGCTGTTTCAGGAACACTGTTTAGGCCTCTCCACCGCTCTGCTGCCCCCCAGCCAAGCCGACATCCTCTCCCACTCGGAGTGCTGCAGTGGCCCCCTAAGTAGTCTCCTTGCTTGCAGTCTTGGCTTACTGCAGTCCTTTGTCCGCACAGTCGGCCCGGTCATCTTTTAAAAGCTCATTTCTGATCCTATTACTGCTCTGCTTAATTTTTCTAATGGATTCCCAAGGCACTTAAAGTGTGGTCTGAGCTCCTTGCCATGGCCCATTCTGGCTCCCGGCTTCCTTTCTCCCTAGGATTCCTTGTCCCCTCTGTTCTGTGTGGAGCCAGGTTCTTTCTCACCCCCAGGTCTTTGCTCTCTGTCCCCTTGTGCTCATCATCTAATGCTTTTCATGGCTGGCTCCTCCTACTTACTTTAAGTCTTTAAAGACCTTAAAGACTCTTGGGCCAGTTTGGATGAAGCACAGGGACTGGATTTACTCTCCTGCTTTAAAGACTTTCGGAGCTCAAAGTCTTCTTACAGAGCGTTCCTGGTCTCACCATCTGAAGTAGCCTCCTCTGTACTCTTCCCTTGCTGTCTGTCAGTCATTTTGGTTAATTTCCTTGATTAGTACCAACACATTATGGTTTGAACTTTCTTGGCCTGTCTGTTTCCTATTAGAACGTGTGCTCATGAGGACAGGTACCTTGTCCATCTTACGCAGGCTCATAGCCTTATGCCTAGAGTACCGGTTGGCACATGGCAGGTGTTTGCTGGGTATTGCTGAATGTAAGGAAGCACCGTAGGACCACCTTTGGTGCAAAAGAGATTTAAGCTAATTTAACTGATATTAAACAATTGATTTTTTTGAACCAATTCATGTCAAAGCTGATTGCCCAAGACTCTATTCTAGATCACTGGGACATAAATTAATTGAATTTATCTTTGGCATTCTTACTGTTCAGCTTAATGTGCATTTTGGTGTGTGTTTTTCTCATATTTCAGTGAACATGTTTTAGGTATACTAGAGCTGAGAATCTATGATGAAAAATGACTTTCTTCTTTTAAAAGTAGGTCTGTGTTATATCCCTGGTTCTGGACACAAGTCGGAATGGGGTATCAGAATTGTAGGAGACTTCCTATGCATGAAGGAGCACATAATTATATGAGCATATATTTTTCAAACATACATACACACGCATACATTGCTACATTCCCAATCATCAAAGATACTCTGTATGTGTCACTTTCATATAAAGTCACATGACATAATTTTACTTAAGGGAAAACAATCCAAGGCCTCTTTGATGCCTTTAGCAGTAATGAAGCATATAAACGACTACTTGTGAAGATGGTATTTGCAAAACCTACATTATGAGCTACTGTGGGCTTTGTCAGAGCATAACAGCATGGTGGGGGTTCCCAGAACCTACAAATTGATTTGGGGCCAAGTTTCTTTTACTTTTCAGAAGCATACCGCTCTTTTCCTGGTATATGCTTTTCATGGAGCTGTGAAGACAAAGATTGAATTTAGTGGAATGGAAGGCTGAACAGCCCTGTTCTATGGCCTTTCCTGCTATTTTGGGTGTGTGTTGTTTTCAATTCAAATGATTCCCCAATTGTGGTTGCCTGTTAGAGCAAAGAATCAACAGGGTCTTTCGGTAACCATGGAAGCCGCTGGCTCTAGAACGAGTTATTTTTAGATTGCTTCACTGAATAAATTTTTCTTCCTGAGAGGAAAATAATGTAATATTATCTTTACAATATAAGACCTCAGTCATGGAAACAAAAAAATGATATTGAGGAAAGATCTTAAATTGCCTCATGGTATTGATAATGCAGATATGGTCCAAATGAAATTTGGGAAATTTCGCTAATGAGTAGGCACTTCAAAAAGGGCGGGTGGCGGGAGGAGTTATCTAAGAGCTCTCATTGGGTTTTCAGGTTTTAGAATCTTAGTTCTATCATTAATTTTTTTTCCTACTAATCAGAGGTTCAAAGGGAAACCTCGGTAAATCCTGTTAGTACTTCAATCAAAGAAACTAAGAAAGCGGTTATACCTCTGACCTTTGGGTCATTTAGGGCATAGTGACATTTCTCTTGGTTGTTTAATTCAGACTTGGATCTCCCTTTCAGCCTCAGCTTCGGAAGGAGGAGAAAAAAGTGACTGTGATGAGCTCGTGTTTCTAACCAATAAACTCCTGCCCTGGTATTATCGCTGAAAATCTGCATTGCCAGAAAATTCTAAAAACACAAATTATGAGTTCTCCCAAAGGACAAAGGACAAAATGTATATTGCTCCTGGAAATATTATTAATGTTATTTATAGAATTTACGAAGTGACCCAAGGGCGCATTCCTGGGCATTAGAAGATGCCTGGACGTAGCAGCAGACCAGACTCCTTTCTAATTAGGCCAGCTAGCACTGGGAAGTGATTTCATTCATATCATTTTCCCTTTCACCTGAAGAATCTTTTTAATAGGACTTAGAAAAAGTGAACTGTTAGACCCGTAAAGACCCTTTAGCGCAGGCCCTCATTTCTCAGTGAGAGGCGGCCCCAGCAGGCTAATGCCTCCCCTTCCCCTTGACGTTGGGTCCATTATTCTGCATATCATTGAAGAGTCTGATTTCATGTCGGGGAGGGGCTCAGTTGGCATTAGTAGAATTCTGTTGACACATAAAATGCAGTCCGAATCCTTACCATGGTTGCCAAGGCCCCATGTGGCCTGACTCCTGCCCGTGACTCCTGCCGGTCTCGTCTCCTCCCTCCCTTTGCCCCACCCACTGTGCTTCAGCAGACCAGCCTTCTTTCCCTTTCCTGAAAATGACGAGTTCGTTCTTCGCCCTTTCTGGTGACTCTGCCTGGAAGCCTTTTGCCTGATGTTGAATGGCCGGTTCTTGCCTGTGGTAGGCAGAACTTTCAGAAAACCTCCCAGATTCCCGCCCCCTAGTGTCCCTGCCCTGCACTGTCCCTTTCCCTCGACAGTGGGCGGAATCAGTGAGTATGATGCTGTATCACATCTCCGATAGTGTCACTAATGATCTGGCTTTGAGTTAATCAACGAGAGCCTCCCACAGGGGGCTCACCTAATCAAGCATGCTCTTTAAAAGTAGGTGAAGGGTCAGAGAGATGCCCTTCTGTTGGCCTTTTGGAAAGCAGATTGTAAGAGAAGGGGACTGTGTAACAAGAACCTGAGCCAGATGTCTTGGAGCTGAGAGTTGTCCCCAGCCAACAGCTGGCAAGGAAGCAGGGGCCACAGTAACACAGCCACAGGGAAATGAGTCGGGCTGACAGCCCTGAGCCAGGACGAGACACCAAACCCAGGTGAGGTCACCACCTCTGCCAGTGCTTTGACTTCAGCGTGCGTGACCCTGAACAGAGGACGCAGTTGACGGTCAGCTGCTAGCTCATACCTGGACCCCTGACTCGGAGAAGCTCTGAGGCAGTAAATCTGTGGCAGTTCGTTATGTGGCAGTAGAAAACCAGTACACCACCTTTCCTTTCTCAGCTCGTGCCACTTCCGCAGAGGGGCCTTCCCTAAGCACTCTGGTGCGCTGTGCTCCCCTGCACCCACTGCCCTGTCTTTTTCTCTTGGTAGACTTAACAGACTCTAAAGTCACCTTATTTGCTTAACTGTCCTGGTGGTGGTTGTATATCCCAGCACCTCCAGGGTTGTTGTACACACAGTAGGTTCTCAGTAAATATTTCTTAAATGAAATCACTGAACCTAAATTAAGTTTTTATCAGTTGTCCATGACTAAACTTCTGAACGATTCCCTGGACCACCAGGTGGCAGGTAATTTAGAGAGTAAAGTAAATAGAAGAACCTTGGCCTGCTGACAGAACGTCAATTCTCTCATGGCAGCGTGGCCATCCAGACTTTAATCTAAAACCATCTGCCTTTATTTTTCTTAACCTGGTCAGTTGGATGGCACATCTGCCATTGCTCATGTTGCTGTAGCCAAATTATATGATTAACTCTTATAAAACAGGAGCTGAGCAGCAGAATGGATTGACACCATCATCAACTATGTGACCAGCCTTTACTGCTCACTTTTGTTGCGGTGACTTTTTCTTTTTCCTGTGTAATTTAACTTTGTGAATGTTGATCTGAATAATTTGTTCTCTAGCTTTTGGTGATGACTTCCTTTCTTCATGGCTTTGGAGCAGGTGTTCTTATGCTTTAAGAGATTGGATGGTTATTATAACGTATCTCTCATTATAACTTTGCTAACCCGATACACTCACGTTGTATGTCCCCAGAAGACTGAGTACCTAGCTGATCTGCATATCCAGGTTTGTTTGCATGCAAGTGTTTCAGCACATAGGTAGAAATTCACTAGAATGTATAGGGGAGGAAAAATAATTTTCCCTCTACCCTCCGAGTTCTTGGCTGAGACCCTATGTAGTAAAAGACAGATTAACAAAAGAAAAACAGCAGAAATTTATTAACATATATATCTTATACATATATAACAGATAACCAGAAAAACTGCTGAACTCCCAGAGATGGCTCAAGCCACCATCTTAAATACCATCTTGAGCTAAAGGAAAACACAAAAACAAAAACACAGCAAGATGTTGGGGGTTGGAAAGACCAAAAACAAGGGTTCTGTTTGTTATGCAGTCAGGGCCTGTTCCACCAATAAGAGTTTCTTGTGATTTAGAGTTATCCTTCACATCCTGATACAGAGGGAAACATGCTTACAAATGCAGGTTTCCTTTATAAATGTAAATTTTCCTTACTGAAGGGTAACTTCTCTGTTTTCAGAGCTTCTCCTGTGTAGGCTGTTTCAAACAAACAAACAAAAAAATTAGCTCAAAATAATCTTTAGGCCAAAGAACCGTATTCTGGATTGGTGCATTCCATTTCCCTTTGAATGTGAGAGCCACAAACATGGAGAACTCATCTGGGTTTTTGTTGTTGTACCTTTACCCCCTGGAATGGTGCCAGACATACCAGAGGTGCTCAACAAATAGCTTTGAAGAAACGCATAAATACGTGAATGAAGTCTTTTACCACCTTATAACTAAGTCATGGCAGGTCTCCTGTTCTGTAAGAAGCTGCCCGTGGGAAATGACCCTTTTCCATTTGGAGAACCTAATCACTCAGGTCCCATTCACCTGTCATCTCCTTGGATGATGCCTGTTAAGATGGTCGTTTATGTGTCATCCTTCATTAGACATCTACCCTGTGCCCAATATTGTGTGAGGTGCTGAGGACACAAAGGTAGAGAAAACTCCTGTCCCACGTGAATTTACAGTCTTGCAATTCTTATCTGTTAGCACCTGCTTTCGGGACTGGGCCATAGTGTAATTCTAATAAGGAGGCAAAAGGCTTATTGAGGTAGAGAGCCTGGGAATTCTGCAGGCGGTCTTAGCGAGCGTCTGGGTTTGTAATATTTATATCCATTTCCATGGTTTTATTAGCTAAGGTAATGCTAGCTGCTGAAACAGATAAGCCTCAGTGGCTTAGCATAATAGAAATGTATTTTTTGCTCATTTAATTTCCAAAATGAGTGTTTCAGAGCAGTTGGCAGTTCCATCCAAAGCTAAGATTTAGAAATCCAGGTCCTTTCTGCGTTATAGATTTGCCATCTTCTAATGTTGCTGCTGAAGGGGAAAGAGAGGAAGATGTCCTGGAGCAGGCCTGGAAGTGCCCCGGGTTATTCTCCCCATGGTCTGTTGATCAGAGCGAAGCCACATGGTCACACCTAACTGCACGTGAGATGTAATGATGTATAAATGTGGCACATTTATGTTCACCAGAGCAGAAAAGAAAAGGTGATTTTTATGTATCAAGCTAAAATAATTTTAATATTTTTTCTTAAAAAATATTAGCCTGGTATTTTTTTAGTTAAAAATTCTTTACCTCAAGGATTTAGGTATTTTGAATGGATTTTTAAAAAGGGGGAAACATTTTTATAATAATAAACCAAAATACAAAAAATTGTCAGCTTCTCTGTTGACAGAAACAAGTATTTTGAAATACTTTTAAAAATGTAGTGAACACAGAGAAGGCAGTGTAGCGAAGGCGTGTTCTAGGAAGAGCAGAAACGAGGTTTGGTGACTAGCCAGCAAGCCTGTCAAACCAGTCCTCTGATGCTGAGCAAATTCCCTGAAGTTTTACACTAGCCCTGTTATCCTTATGGAGGGATAGAGAGCCAGGAGTCCGAATAATTGGACTTTATTTGTTTTTCTTTTTCTCATCAGCCTGTTGGCTTTTCCCAGGTACTTATACTCTCTGGGCCTCTGCAGATTTATGCAAAATGGGGACAAGACACACACACACACACACACACACACACACACATCATGTATTTGCCCTGTATTTGTTTGGAAGATTGAATAACATAATGACTGTGGAAGTATGTCATGAAGTGCAAATTGCAATGGAAACGCAAGGTGATACGTTTCTCCTCCTCACTGTCACCCTTAGGATCATGGAATATTAGGAGAGGAAGGGCGGCAAAGCCGGGATGTGCAGTTTGGCATCAGCTTTATCTTGAAACACTGTCCGTCATCCTCTGTAGTCGTACTGAATTCCTCGCTGCCCTCCAATAAGTCATGCTGTGCTGACATCATCCATTCACCCTTGACAAAGATTTATTGAGGACCTGATAATAAACAGCCATTGCTACCATTTCTTGAGCTGTGACTTAATCAGCGGCCGGTACTAGACTGCATGCGTTTTGCCCACATGATCTCTCATGATCTACCTAGAAGGCAGACTCTGTTATCACCTCCCGTATTCACAGGTGGGCAGACCAAAGCCCGCAGAGGTGAAACCAGTTGTTTGAAGTCCCACAGTGCGACACCGGCAGTTTGATTCCAGAGCCCATGCTTGTGACTGCTGTACTCGATTGAGTCTTCATGTGGCTGGTAGGTACAAGGCACCCAGGGCGTCCCTGGTGCACAAGGACGTGATTCCTGGCTTGAAGGAGCTTCCGGTCTGCCCCTCAGCAGCCTCGAGGCCCTGCACACATCTTTCCCTGTGCCTGGAGTGCTCTCCCTGCAGCCCCCTTCCTCCTTTCTCAGCCTGGTCCGTTTCTTCTGACCCTGAAGACACTGCCATCCCTGACTCCTTGGGGAGTGCCGAGATGGTGTCTCACATATGTCCGTGGCCAGAGGCAGTATTGCCTAGTGGTGGAAGTCCTAGGTTTTGATAGAGACTGGGCTCAAACTCTGGCTCCATCAGTACAACACACTGTAATTTGGGGTAGGTTACTTCCCTTCTGTGGGTCTCAGTTTCTGTATGTATAAAATGGGATTGATGTACAGCTGCAGTGCGATGAGACATGCCGAACAGTTTAGCACTTGCCTGTGCTTAGTCAGCTTAGTTGAAACTAACCACCATTATGAAGACTGATCAGTGACCATATAACATGCTCATTTCTTCCTCCTGGACTGCTGTGAATGACAGGGATGTTGATTTGTAACCTGCCTTCCATTTCAGTGGTTCAAAGTTTGAACCGAAAGGTGAACCCACATCTTTAAACCTGGAAGGCTGATACCTTGAACTAAACATAGAGAAGGCCCATGATTTGATCAAAGCCCCCAGTTTTAGTGATGAGGTACATCTTAACACACCCAGCCCCATACCCTTCCCACAGAAACACAGGGTCGATTTATGATTTTACTCAGATCAGACTTTGCTGATATGCAGTGAGGAATTTTTAGTTGGGGGTTGGTACCACACCCAGCCAGGAGGGGACTGCTTCTCCTAGCATTTCACCTCCCTTGCTGAGGTAGCTTTCCTTCCTTCCCTCTGGTGCTCAGAAGTTGAACTTGATGGGTCTCAGAGGGAAGCTCAGTTGTCTCTTTCTTCTTTGTATCTCTTCTCCCGGGCTCAGGCATGTTTACCGTCTCCAGGAGAGAATGAGGACATGTCTAGGTAACCAATTAGCCAAAACAGAGCATTGAAGGACTTGTAGAGCACATACAGCTTTCAGTGGAGTTAAGGTCAGTGTCCAATAAATTGAGTCTGAGCAAGACTTTCTCCCAGGGCTTGGAGTGTTGTGGAGTTTAATCTTGGTGCTCTTAGGGTCTTTCGAAGGAAGCAGCAGGGGTCCAGAATGGCAGTCTTTGTTCTATTCCAAAGGCACATGCGCTCTTGGCTCCAGAAAAATATGTCCACAGGAAGCTTCGGTTCACTCTCTTCCTCTGTGCTGTGCTTAGAAGCCCTAGTGTCCATTTGTAAGGTACACGGGTACATAACTTTACCTAAGTCAGAGTTAGAAAATGTAGAAGAAGAAGAAAAACAGAAACTTGGTGGTTATTATCTGAAAGGTAAAAATAAACCCCATAGGGAATGTGGCAACTTTAAAATGCAGTGGTGTGCTCTTTGACCTTTCTGCCATTAGAAGGCGGAGTCTGTGGCACTTGTCCCTAAACCTGAGCAGGCCTGTGACAGACTCAACATGTAAAAAGTGAGGCCAGACGCCTTCCAAGGCTAGGCCACCTGGCTCAACCGGGACACTTGCTTGTAGGGCCCTGAGCCTCCGTGAAAGGACTTTGACGGCTGTCAAGCCACCGCGTGGTGAGGAAACCTAAGCCCCATGCAGAAGCTTCCTGATGCTCCTGTCAGCAGTTTGAGCTGAAGCTAGTTTCCGAACCGTCCCAGCACAGGTACCGATATGGGAGTGTGGAGGCTTCCAGATGGCTCCAGCCCCCTCTGATTTGAACCATCTCCAAACATTTGAGTCACTCCCAGCCATTCATGTCTTCCCAGTAGAGGCCCAGAAACGGGGGAGCAGAGACCAGCTAGTCTTGCTGTTTCCTGTCCAAATTCCTTCAGAAACCATGAGCATAATAAAGTGGTTATTGCTTTACGTCACCATGTTTCGGGATCGTTTCTGACACAGCTGAAACAGTGGGTTTCGTGGGGCTTTCCCCCAGGTGCCGAGTAAGAGAAGCAGGCCAACTGCAAACTCAGTTGATGGAAGACTACAGGACTCATGGGGTCCATAGAGTGTCAGAATTATAAGGTTTTCTGTGTGTCATCCAGTAAATCCACAGCCTGGCAGTCGCCACCAGCCTGTGTTTTCTATTCAACATCTTCAAGCAGAGATAACTTAACTCTTTGCCCACCTGCTTTCAGTGAGGAGGAACTGAGAATGTGGCGAAGCATCCTCCCTTGCAGAGGGACAGTGGGATACACTGAAGAAAGATGTATCTACTGCCAGATAAGGTGATATGCTCATTTCAGATATGGCTGGTGACTGAACAAACACAGCTGCACAGGAGAAAGCGACTTCAAGGAAAGGCTCCACTTATATAAGTGGTAGCCTGTGAAAAAATGGCAAACACTGTGATACCTGCTGTTTGGACTACTCAGCTGGAATTTGTCACCTGCTGCTGCCACTGCCACCTCCTCCTTCACCTCCTCCTCATTTATCTAAATGACTGTCCACTGAGACATTAGAAAGCCATGTAGGTTGAATGACACCTCTTTGACATGTGGACTGTCCTGTGTGCTACAGGAAACCCAGCAGTCCTGGCCTGTACCCTCTCTATGCCAGCAGAGCATTCGTGTCATTGCCCCTGGCAGCGAACACTCCAGCAGTGTTCCAGAAACGCCCACAGGGCTGGCTTGCCCCCCAGTCCACGTGAACCCCTGCCCGGTGACGTCTGGCTCCTGCCTTCTTCTCTAGTTAATTCCGCTGCTCTAGTCCTCCCTCCCTCATATGCGCCAAACTCCCTGCCGCCTCTCACTCAGAACAGTGAGCAAGAGAATTTTCCTTTTCTACTCTCTGGGTGGTGGTACCACCAGAGCTTCGCCTGACGTGGTTCTTCTTGTTACTCAGCTCTCAGCTTGAACATCACTGCTTCAGGAAAGTGCCTTGGCTCCAGGAGCATCCTTGTCTGCTAGTCCCTTCCCGTTACACCTTCTTAATAGTGTTTTTGTATCTTTGTAGCTCTTACTGCCTGAAAAAAGAAATGTTTTATTTATTTACATCCTTGTTGTCTTTGTTCCCTTTTCCCTTTAAAATGTAAGCCCCAGGAGGGCAGCTACTCTTCTCTGCTACCATTTATATTCTCAGTGCCTAGAAAAATGTCTGGCATATAATAGGTGCCTAATAAATATATTTATTGAATAATCTAGTAACTCCTCCTGCGCTCCCTTTAAGACAAATTCCAAGCTCTTTAACATGGCATTTGACGTCTCTTGACATCTTGTCCAGTTTATTTCACCATCCTTTCCCCCTTTTACTCACCACTTTTTGCTGTAGTTTCTCAAATGTGCCCTGATGTTTAATGTTTTACGCATTTGCACGCTGTGTTTCCTCTGCCTGACATTCTGCTGTGATGGGGCTTCCTCACTTCCCCGTGCCTGCCTGTCCCCTGGAGGATTACACCCCCTTCCTCCTGACACGGCCCTGCAGCCGTGCTGATGTGCAGAGACTACCCTTGTGGGTACATGCTTCTCAGTCATCTTCTTGTGCCCGGGGTCAGTATGAGGGCTGGGTTAGAATAAGTTACAGGATTCAATTTTATTAGGTCAGAGTTGGAGTGTCATTTCAGCTAGTCGAGAACATCTGGAGTCTCGATTCCATTATCCATGGCATTGAATGTTTTCCCCAGTATCATATCAACTAGAAATTTGATAAGTATGCCCAGGTGGTAGAGACTTCATTGAGGTGCACGATAGTAGGTCAGCCCCTTGGAATTGTAATGACAAAAATGATTTTAAGGTTGTTTTGTTGTTATCAGTGCTAATATTTCTTGAGCATGGTGAGAGTTACTGATGTTAACCCCAGTTTCCAAACTTAGACTGAACTTCACAAGGTCCCAGCTAGAAAGTAAAAGAATATGACTGATCTTGATGTATCTGACCCCAAAGCCCATGCTTTTTAACCACTAGGCTAGGACTTTTCTATGCCATTTCTGGATGTCTGTATTTCTTAGACTCGATCATCCTCGAACCTAGCTAAAGTAGAGTTAATGGAATTCTTTTAGAGCTAATCCTATTTTCTCAGGATAAACAAGATTTCAGTCCTTTGATTTCCCCCAAAGAAGACCATTTTGTTGTTGTTGTTAACTATTACTTTTTCTCCTTCTTTCTCTCTGTCAGAGAAGCTCGGTTTATTGTGGGTCATTGTGGATGCAACCAAAGTAATGACAGTTGAGATCTGCCCCCTGCTCCTTGTATCAGTGGCTCTGTATCAGCAGCCACTCCCTTTGCAGTGGGCCACCCCTTTTCCGTCACTTTTCACCAATCAGCCTTGTCTTACCCAGTGAACTTTTAATCACTACGAAGAGCTAATCACCATAATTCCTCACTGTCCAAAGCTGCAAGTTCATCATGCAAATGGACCTAGTGTCCTTGTTAATCACAGTAATCCCTCACCACTGTGGGCTGTGAAAAGTAGTGACGACTGTCCTCATCACTCAGGTTGCTGGCCGTCAGAGGCAGGGCAGGACGATGTTACGAATCACCCCACACAGGCTGTGGGGCTAACAGTGGGATGTCTCCTGCAGGTTTGCCCTCTCTGCTTATAATTATTATTTTCCTGAGTTGGCAGATCGGTCAGGACTGGCACCCCACTGCTCCCATCTTCACCCCCGCAGCTCCCAATGCTGAGAACTTCCTAGCGGGGCTCCACCAAAGGCTTCTCTCCCTTGTGTCAAATGTCCCATCCAGACCCTCGAGCTCGGCAGTCTCCACTGGGCTCACTGTCACCCCCAGGTTAACTAAAGGTATGTGTCTTACACTGGAATTGCTTGGATAGCAGTAAACCAAAAACCCATCCACTGGCTCAGTTTGGTAGGGATTCGTCTTAAGGAGCGAGGGGTATGGCTTGGGGCTCAACACCTACAAACCTTCAGTGCCTACAAATCTGACCATTCTTCAGGAGGGGTGTAGGCTAGACTTGGAAGGACACTCGGGGCCAAGACAGTTACTCTGTTAATCTTGTTTCCTTTCTAGCTCCTCCCTACATGTGTGTTGCACTGTTCTGTCCTTCTGCCTCGCTTTGCCGACGACCTCTGTCAGCTTGGTCATGGCACACGCACCGTAAATGGCTTTCCCAAAGTGGGAGCCTCCGCTTACGTGTCCTGAGCAGGCCAAGGCGTGCAGGGTCTGCATGTACTTGCTGACTTCCAAGTGCACGTTGTCATCCGACCGCACTCCAGTTCTTTTCTGTGAAACGCTGCCTCCTCCTCCATCTCTTCTTCCACATTTTTGCATATCAAGGTGTCAGCCACACGAAGGGCCCCACATCCATCAAAAGCCATCCTCTTGGAAGGCTCTTTTAAGTTGCCAAAGCGAACATTTCTGTTATTAGTATAACATTTCAAAAGTCTTAATAAATTGTTTGTGTCACAGGCCCGTTCTTTCTAGCCAGAATGGCCGCCCTGGGTATTTTTGAATGCCGTTGCCCTTTCTGAATGTTCCTTTCTTCTTCCCTCCTCCCTTCCTGCCAGTTGAGAGAAGGAGGGAGGGATGGGGGCGGTGAGAAAAGCAGGGGGCCGACAGACACACAGACTATGAGTGAGCTAATGAGAGAACCCAGCTCAAACCAACCAGCAATGAAACTCCTTGAGACCCTCAAAGCCCTGGGATGCTATAGTGCATTTTTTCTTCCACTTAGCACCCATTTCCCACCCACACCCTCCTTTTGGGGAACTCTCTCCGCAGCTTTCTTTTAGATAATCATCTCTTCTTCATATATAACTTCTTTGTGGTACTGTCAGTCAAGTTGCCCTGCTCTTCGCTAGCCAGAGGGAGTGCAGGTGACCCAAATGAGGCCAACTTGATTCTCATTCCGGGGCCTTGAGCTCCGCCGTGTGAGCAGGAAAAGGTGATTGGAGCTGGTCCCCTGCAGTGTTGCCACCCCAGTTGTCCATCAGATCCTGCTGATTGGGCCCCTGCTTGCTTTTTTCTTCTAAGGCTGGCTCATTAGTAGCTTCTTTAATTCTTTGAGTGACCCTATATCCTCCCAATAGAGCTGTTTTGCTAGAACAGGCAGAGCCAGTTCTGTTGGTTGCAAATAAAGTAAAATAAACAAAGACCCAACTGATACAGAGATATGTTACAGAAATTCTTGGCCTGATCGTCTGCATACAGTTTTTCTGTAACATTCCTGCTGGGGGGCTAAAAATTTAATGGGTGAGTGGGTTTCATGGCTTAGTGCCTTGTTTATTTCAGGTGGAGTTAATAAAATGATTGTGCAAACTTTGGTCTGGATTCTGGACATATATCTCCCAGGTAAAGTTTAAATCGCAACAACTCAAAATCAGTTCATCTTTGAATGTGCTGGAACTGAACTCTCACAGCTTGTCTCCTTTTTTCCCCTTGTTTTGTTTCATTAGCAAAGATTTTGGGTTATCTGTGAGAATGCAGAAATACGTAAGGTACGGGGGAGTATAGGGTAGGAAGAGGGGTCTGAAGTAGTTACGCAGCTGAGGGATGAAAACCGGGAGGCCACCCATCATGGTGCCTGGGGGGTTTCCTGTGGCCGTACAATAAGCCCTGTTTTCTGTCTCCTCCTCTTTCTTCCCCTTCCTCGCTCCTCTCTTCTCTTGCCTTAGTCACGCATGTACCTCATACAACTGTTTTCTATCCTGTCTGCCTGTCTCTAATATTCAGCGGCATCTCTTTTTCTTACATGATTAAGAGTAAGAACTTCAAAACCAAACAGGAGAGAGGTTTCATCTGACCTCGCCCTTTTCTAGCTGCGTGACCAAGGACGAATTCCTTTCCAAGTCCCAGTTTTCTCACCTTCGAAATGCGAGGATCAAAAGTATTCATGTGTGGCTTACAAGGAAAGCGCTTGACCTAGTGACTGGGCCGTGGTGGGTGCCAGGGACTGGTAGCTATTTCTGTGATGATTGTTTTAGCCTTCTGAAAGAGCAGGAAGTTCCTCCTCGCTCGTTCTCAGTGCATGCTTGTCAGACACACCTCTGCCGTACCCGTTCAGCTGCCCGGTCACGGTGTTCAGCCCTTTCCCCTCCCTTGTCTCACTGGAATGCCATTCAGAGGGAGCCTACTGCGGAGACATTTTCTAGGCGTATTTTAGTGGCAAGGGAGAAATGTTAGCCTTGGGGGGAACCCTGCTGGATGTCCTTTTACACTAATGAAACTTTATTTGACTATTTTACTAATTCTTTCCTGGACTAGTTCCCCTTTTCTGTGTCTCACTTCCCATGGTCTTTTGAGAATTCAGGTAAATTTCCAGATAAAAGCTATTAAAGGAAAATATGAGATAGTGGATGTTGCAACCTAGGGTTAAACTTCTTTCAGCATCTTGAAACAAGTTATGAGTATAACAAGATTTTGGAAACGGAATCTCATGTGGATAATAATATCTCTATGTATTTATTATAATAAAAATTATAATGAGTTCAAGTTCAATAATTAGATTTTTGAAAATGCTTTCTGGAAATCATTTTTCTTCTACAAAAGAAGATAGTAACATTTTCGGAGTCGTCTTTTAGAAACAGGTGCGTTTAAAAGATACTGTCTCTTCCCTTAACTGTCTCATTGTTACTATATTTGATAAGTTGGTGTTGGGAAACCTTTTATTCTTTTAAGCCCGGCAGCATGTGAGAAATGCTATTTGTCTAGCCAAGGCAGGCTCAGCTTGGCTCTTTTCCTAGACTCTGCTTGAAGATGTGTGCTTTAGTTTATGGCCGACACGCATCCATATTTCTTACAGATGGGTTAAACTTGGGAGCTTATCAATAGTTGGACTTGGAAGTGCGGTAGCTCTAATGGGAAAACCTTGCTTTGCTGAACTGTTAATGCTCAAGGTTTAAGTGTTAAAGCCCAACTGTGCTTAATCCACTGCCTATCGCCATTTCCATCTGGAGCTTGGAACATGCTCAAAGTCAGGAGCTAAGCGGGGGCAGGGATAGAGTGACTTACGAGGCTGAAGAGATTTTCTCTCTCAAAATTCCCTCCTTCTGCAGTGGGATTTGATGCTGGAATGTAGCGTTCCAATCCCTGTTTAATACAGGGACTTTGAAAGAATACACATTCTCCGTCTTAGCTCTGCTTCCTTCTTACAATGCACGGCAATAAATTCTGCCTTACGGTACCCCAGGCATTTTGCCTGATCGCCCTCAAATGATGCTTGATGGTCCAGTTTCCTACAAGTTTGCATTCAGATCTGTTTCCCATCAAAATACACCTCTCTGACACGTGTAATCCACCGTAAGCTTCACTACAGAGCTTAGTTTCTGTTCTGCCTAGGATGTGTGGGTGGGGCGAGGGGGGTATAACTTAACTTTGAAGATGAGAGTTAGAGAAAAGTTGAGGAGACCGAACACTCTTGTTAGGAGGCATAAATAACACGAAGAAAAAGGGTATTGAGAAATAAATGGATAAAATAAATATAGGAAGGAGATAGAAAGGAAAACAAAATTGCTTTAATTTTTATGGTGTATTGTAGGTCAAATTTAAAAAACCTTTCTTTTTAAAAGCCCAGACTCATCATAGAACTAGTCACAATGTTTTGAGATAAATACAGGGAATTGCAGAGGCTCTGCCCCCTCCCCCCTCCCGGTCTCCCGCGGCAGGCACTGTGAATGCGATGCTGTGGGTTCCTTCACTCCTCTGTTGGGCCGTCTTCGGAAAGTCACTGAACCTAGTTCCCACATTTGTAAAGTGGCAATAACACCAGCTACTTATCGCATAGCACTGTGGAGAGGATTAAAAGCTCTATGTCAAAAAAAAAAAAAAAGGTGGGGCTCAGAGAATATTGAGTATTTTCCTAGGCACATGCAAACCTCTATATCTTTTAATACATAAAAATGCTGTCACATTAAGCATTCTGGGATAGAAATTACTATTTTAACCTAATGATATGCTGGGAACATTTACAAATTATATATGTTGGGTATATATATTTAATATTATTTAAATGCATACATACGATCACATACAGTTAGCGATGTTTTCTAGGCTCTCTTCTCTCTCCACATGCTTTCTTCATCCATATTCCCTGCCTTGAGGATGTCCACATAAAAACTTTGTGTGTATATGTTATTTTCTTTCATGATCATATTAATCATAGACAAAGTCATATATGTATATTCGTATACAGGGTTTGTCATTGATCTGCAAAAATAAGATTCTATTCTACAAATACATTTTAATAAGAGATACAGATTATAAAACATCTTTCCCTCAGCCTTTTTCCACTGATAGACACTGGAAAGCTTAAAATGTGAACGCACAGCGACCGCCCTTGCTGCTGGGAGGGGCAGGCCAGGGCCCCAGTGCTGGCCAGCTGTCCCCCGGGAGAGTCTGAGTTCCGGATAAATAGGATACATTTGGCTTTACTAGTTTTTCTTCCCCTTTCATCCTTCTCGGGACATGGAAATGGTAGCTGAAATGACCATGCCACCTTTGGGCCGTGATGCGACAGGTGCAAGGACAAAAGCCAGACCTTTTGTGGTGGCATGATACAAGGATAAGAGCCAGGGTGCCCAATAGCATTTTGAGTGGCTGAGTTGGTGCCAGCAATCGCTGCCCTCTGGGGATTTCCATAGCAAACCATCCGTTTTAGCCATGATCATCGGGTCCTCTCTTCTTCCCAGTCAGGGAAGGACCGTTCATCTTCGTAGGGACAGAGACCCATTCTGGGCATGAGTTTGCCTTCCTGACCATAGGCCCCTTCTGAGCTGATGCAGGTACTTTTCTGCATTTTGTTTTTGTTACTCAAGGCTTGTTGAAGTTATGATTGATTATCATGACAGCACACTGTTTCATAGTGTGAGTTGTTACAACTTGTTCAGTCTTTCTCCAGTTGGTGAATATAAAATTTATATCCACTGGTTTGAGGGTGGTTTTTTTTTTTTTTGGTCTTGTTTTGCTTTTTTGGCTACTTCAAACATCCTTAAATATAAATCTATATCTGTATCTGTATCTATATGTCTTTATATACCGAGACTTTTTTATGGAATAAATTCCCAGGAGTGGAATTGCAGGGTGTAAATACAGGGTCTGGCACAAATAACACCCCTCTTTTATTACAAAATCTTTTATTACAAAGACATAAGCATGTAATTCTGTAACATAACAATATCACACTCAGGCATACCATATGACATTTTAGGTGAAATGTTCAAATTAAAACTATAAATTATTACACCCGTATTATTACCTTACCAACCACACTCAGGCAGGCGTTACTTCTGCCGGACCCTGTATATTTAACTTTAATAATTGTTGCTAGAATGTATTCCAGCAAAACCAGTAACAATTTACTCTTTACCAGCAGTGTGTCAGCATCACCCTGTCCTTCCCACATGCCGTCTGGCGATAGTTGTTACTGCTCTTTGACCAGTCCGATGTGCATATAGTCATAACTTACCGTTGAATCAGTTCACGTTTTTCTGAGTACTAGTGATTTTGAGCGTTTTTTCATATTCTGTTGGTTATTTGGATTTGTCTTTCTGTGAATTTCTATTTATAACCTCATTTATTTTCTCAGGGTTTTCTCTTGTCAATTTAAAAAATCCTTATATATTTTTAATATGGTAGGTACTAAATTTTCATCCTCGTCATTGAAATTTGTATGTTTTGCTAGAAATACTTGAACTTCTTTGTATGGCTAAATATGATTTATAAAACACCTTATTTTCTCGTCTTGGAGAGCATAGTGTACCATGAAATTATACATGAAGTCACCTATGTTTTGCAGCATTTCTATTTTTCTTCTTCCCCCCCCCATTTTACCTTTATATTTGTATTATGTAAGTTAGGAATTCAGTTTTGTTTTCATCACCTAAAACAGCCAGTTTTGCCAATGACATTAAAAACCAATCTATCCTTCTTACTCTGAAATGAAACGTCAGTTTGTCATACATTACATTCCCCTATATATTATTTCTTGAGTCAACTGTGGTGATTTATATTGGCTAGGAAATTATCCATTCCCTCTTGGTTTTCAAATATATTGCCATATACTTGCCTGTAATATGTTTTCTATTATAATTTAAAAAATCTCTCCTGTTTCTCTGGTTGTGTTTTCTTTTAATCCCTAATCATTTCTGTGTCTGTGCATGTGCATTTATTTTTTTCCTAAGATTAGCTTTTTCAAATTTTCTATAATTTTTTATTTTCATATTTATCAAGTCCTTTTATCCATATAAATTTTAGCTTCCTAGTTTATTTTCCTATTTTTTCTAAGATGAATTCTAAGTTCCTTTATTTTTCACCTTTTTTCTTTAATTATGAAGGTATTAAAGACACATTTTCTTCTCAGCAGAGTTTTTAATTTGTGCTGTAGATTTTAATGTAGAGTTTTTATTTTAAATTTATAGTTTCTTTTTGGTCTTAAAGTTAACCAGGACTTTTTAATAATATTATTTATCAAAGTATATAGCATAGGAAATATATGGATTTTATTTCATTATATAGTTATTCTGGAATTAAAAATTTTTTTTTTACAGAAAACACAAATCTGGTTTTTGAAAACATTATATAGCATATAAGAATGTATACTAATTCCCCATTCAAAGGTTGTAAGATTCTCTGTTTACTTCTATTTCATGTTTTAAAACTTTCTTTAGGCAGAAATCATGTACAGTATTTAAAATGTACAGTTTGATGAGTTTTGGTAGATATTTAAAATGTGCAGTTTGATGAGTTTTGGTAGATTTATATACCACCACTACCCCCACAGTCAAGATATCGACTGTCTCCATCACTTCCCAACGTTTTCTTTCTTTGTAATCTGCTCTTTTTTCCACTCACATTGATAGCCAACCACTGATGTGCTTTCTGTCACTAGAATTGTACATAAATGAAATTTGATATAAGTGAAATTTTACATCAATGAAATGGTAGACTCTGAAATATTTTTAAAAATCTGGTTTGTTCATGCAGGATAATAAACTACAGATTCATTCGTATTGTTACTTATACCCGTTGTTTGTTACTTTTTATTGTTAAAGAACGTCCTGTCATATAGAAACACCACACTTTATCTTCTCATCTGTCAAAAGACATTTTAGTTGTCTCCAGTTGTTAACAACTACAAATAAATTGGCTGCGAAGATATATGTACAGTGTTTTGTGTGAACATATTTTTACTTCTCTTAGGTGAATATGTAGGAGTACAGTGGCTGGGTTGCATAACAGATTTCTATGTAACTTTTTAAGAGACTGCCACACCGACAAAGAGGTGGCACCGTTTTATGTTCCTGCCACCTGTTAGGAGAGCTCCGTTTGTTCCGCCCCCTCACCAGCACGTGACCTTGTTAGGCTTTTTCATCTTAGTTATTGTCATGGATATGCAACACCATCTCCTTATAATTTTAATTGGCATTTCCTTCATGATCAGTGAGGTTAAGCTTCTTTTCATGTGCTTTTTGGCCGCTAATATATATTCTTATGGAAGTTTTGTCCAAATCTTTTGCCCATTCATTATTGGGTTGTTTGTCATATTATCCAAATATAAGAATTCTTTCTGTATTCTTGTTACAAGTCCTTTGCCTGCTAGATGTGTACAGAATATATTCTTCTAGTCTGTTGACATTTTGTTTTCTTAATGGTGAATTTCAAAGAAAAAATTTTCTAATTTTAATAAAACCCAACATATCAATTTTTCTTTTTATGGATTGTACATTTTATGTTTTTTTCTAGGGAAACTTTACCTAGTTGAAAGGGACAGGTGCTCTTCACTGTTGATTTTTAGAAGTCTTGTAGCTTTTACTTTTAGTTCTACAGTTTATTTCAGGTTAATTATTTTGTTTGGTGTGAGGCCATGGTTGATTTTTTTTTTCCTATGTGAATAGAGAGTTCGTCCAGTATCAATTATTGTAGTTTGTTATTTCCCCCATTTAATTTTCTTAGACACTATCACAAAATAGTGTCCACTCCAGATTCCCCATGCCGCCAGCCTCCCATCAGATACCTTCCCTTTCTTTCCACAGTGAAGCGTTCCAGTGCCCCTTGGGTGCCCTTGAGTAGTGGGCGGTGACTCCCTTACTCCAGCAAACTCTGAATAAGTAGGCTTTGTGACGTTCTCATCTGAGTGGTACTCACTTCCACACAAGCTGTGAAATAAGATAGTGTAAGTCTTCCAACTTTGTTCTTATCAAAATTTGTACTGATTATTCTAAAGTGTTTGAATTTCTGTATGAACTTTGGAATCAGCTTTTCAGTTTGTACAAAAAGCCTGTGAGGATTTTGATTGGAAATTCATTATCTTTATAGATCTTCTGTCTTTTGTTTTATCTTTGTCTCTCTTACTCTGTTCTTTTACTGAGCTTTTATTTGTATGTTAAATCTTTCATATCCAGCTTGCAATTTATTATCTTTTTCTCCCCTCATGACATTTATCTTTTTATGTATTTCTTTATACTCTAAGCTTTTTTCCCCTCATGCCACTAAATCAGGTCTCAACACCGAACTTGAACATTCTCTCACTAAATTCTACTACTAAATCTACTCAACAGTTTAGTTGCAAAACATATCTTTTATCTGTAGAAAGTTTTTTCAGGAGGTGGGGTCTTGAGAAGAGTGGGTAGAGTACATGCAGATACCCAGGTTCTCTTTGTTTTTTCCTTTTCAAATTATCTGTTTCTTCTAGAATCTATCAGTGGCTGGTTCTAGTTTCTTTTGTTTTGATTGATCTTCTTCATGTACGCTGCTCTGCCCTTTGAGAGAAGAAATTGATATCTCTTCTAGATTAGAATTTGATATCTCTAGATTAGAATTTAATATCTATTCTAATACTTGATCCTGTTTCTGTGATGGACAAGAATGGACTATAAAAGTAAACAACAGTGTCTGAACTCTCCTCTTGGTGTGCTGTTTCTGTTGGCTAAGTGCTGTTTCCTTTTGGGAGTCCGCTCTGCAGACAGCAGCGGCCTTCCTGGAGGGCGGTGGGATTCCTTCAGGGAGTCATGAGATGGAGTTGATGGCCTCATGAGTTCCTATGGTTGTGGAGGTTTTTGTTTTTTATTTTGTTTTTACTGCGGGGTACAGGGAGGTAAAGTTTTGCCTCTACACTCTTAGGTTTGTGGCTCGTCTGCCAGTTAAATTGACAAAAGAAAGGTTAGCAGGAGAAAAGGAGTATGTACTTTTATCGATGTTAATATTAAAATTTTATGTGCATGGAAGCTTCACAGAAAAGAAGTAAAGCCCTAAAGAAGTGGCTGGACTAGTGGGCTTACTTATCATTCAAACAAAGGGTGATAAATTATGGAGAGGAGATGAGACAACGGAAAGGGGGGTTTGGGTTTTCAGAAATGACAGACTGTGGGACTGCTGTCCAGGAACTATATTATGGAACGAGGACTGGGGAGAGTTCTGAGATGTATGTGTGCAGAGTCATCTCAGTGTCGCCTTTGCCTCTGCTGATGAGGACCATCCCCTCTTCCTGGTATGGGAGAAGGGGGACACCTTCACTTGGGGAACCGATGCCTTGTGGGGGAGGGAGGACCAAGAGCACCTCCCGTGTCTGCTCTTTCTCCACTGTCTTTGGCTAAAAATGATCCTTATGCCCAAGTGGCCTGTTTTGAAGGTTGCGTATTCTGACCTCTTTTAGGGAGAACGTGGAATTCCAGAATCTCAGTGTGGAAAAGGCCCTTTGTATTCATTCCACTGAAACTTCCATCTGACCTTGGATTCTGCTTATGACGAACCACCTCTTCACCCCTTCGCTTTGGTTTTCCTGCCGTCTTCTTGCCTCTTCCCCGTGTCCCCTTTTACTTCCCTCATTGTCTTTTTTTTTCTTTCCTCTTTAATGCTTGGTGAATGCGTTAACAGAAATACATCTTTTTACCTCTTGGCTGATTGTCTTCTAAACCCTTGAAGGAAATGGTTGATATTACTTTCCTCCCTCCGTCCCTCCCTCCCTCCCTCCCTCCCTTTCTCTCTTTGTCTCTCTCTGTCTCTTTCTTTGTTTCTTTCTTTCTGGCAGCTCTGCCTGGGAACCGGACATTTTACAAAATTAATAATGTGCTATAAGAACCTAACATAACATTTTATAACCCTATAACAAATCTTATTATCAGATGACATTGAGGTACAGTACATTAAATATTCATCATCCTTGGTTAACTTTAAAACTTTAACAGGGGGTAAAGCACAGAGGCTGCTTCAGACTAATTACCATCCTAAATATATAGCTCAGTTTTCAACATTTAATATGGGCCTCATAAAACCATGATTGAAAACAATGCAGTATATCAATCAGATGCCCTGCTGACATGCACCGTGAAAAAAATGTTGTTATTTTATGAACAGTGCTGCTAAATGCCTGCCACAGTGGCAGCACCAGCTCTCCCACTAGCCACCTTGCGCCTCTCGAATTAGTCAAGTTGAAGCTCCTGGCTGTTGCCAGTCCAGATAGCAAAAGGTAGCATCTGCCTTCAGCATCCATAGGTTGTTGGTGTTTGCCATAATCACTGGGCTCTCATAGCAGAGTTTTACTTTAGAAATCCACGTGTAGTTTTGAAAAACCAGAAGGAAACAGAAAATTAAATTAAAGATACCATTGTAGGAGCAAGAATAATATCAAGTACCCAGGCATATTCAAACATGTGCAAAACCTCTATGAGAAGAACTACACTGTTGGGACCAGGGCGGGATTCCAAAGAGTGAGCTAAAGGCAGCTCAGCTAATTAAGACGGCTGGATGTGCAGGACCACACAGAGACAGCTGTCACGGGGGTGCTTTCACAGTCTGCCAGAGTGTTAGCGCCCGGTGTGTGGCCGGCCTGGAGGACAGATGTGAGCTCAAAGGCCACATTCGGCCCATGAAGTCCAGCCAGAAGCAGAGACCTGGGTGTCGGCCAGGCACTGACCCCTACAGATGCTTAGTCAGATGGCACCCAGGCTGAGAGGACCCGGGCATTGCCCGTGTTGGCCGGTGCTGGACTCCAGATCTCCCCAGGCAAGAGTCAAGGGGAGAGCCATTCCAGAGCTCTCCACCGCTTGCTTCTGAGAAGAGTTTTTCAAGCATTGTTCTGAGGCCATGTCTTCGGGACTGATACTCATTTCCAGCTGTCCAGAGGCCGGGCATGAAACGGTGGATGGAAGGCCAGAGAGCTAAGTCAGGCCTGGCTCGTGCGGGCCCAGAGGTGGGTTCTTAGGATGTTTCCACCATTGGTCGGGCTGCGTTACTTCCAGTGCCCTGAGGAGTCGTGTTGCTTTTGGAAAAAATGTATTTCTCAGTCTTCCAGACTGGGGAATTAATTAAATCTACAAAATCGGAGAGCTTTTGGGGAGAAAATTCCAGATCTCACCCAAATGAAAGTAAAAGCGAGAAAATCGCTGATCATGTTGGCGAATCCAGGACTCTGGGACTCAGGAACCCTCCTTGTCATAGTGCGTTACGTGTGGAGCAGGCCTGCTGTGAACCGGACGCGTCAGCAAGGGAGCCAGCCAGCCCGGAAACAAACGCCTGTCCTTTCTCCATTCATGGACACCTTAAACGGCACTTTGACCAGCACAAAACACGTCAGCTTTCTCTGGAATGTGGGATAGTCTGTTCTGGAAAGCAGGTGGGGCCGGGGCTGCCTGTGGAGAGTCATGCTGCAGTGGGCCGGTTAGTTTTCTGGGGTGTTACATAAGGGACCCACGCTCTAGGGCCGAGCTACAAAACATACACATTCCTCCTAACAGTATGGTTAGGGTCACTCATTCTGCAGATCGGGGGACTGAGGCACATACAGGGAGAGGAACTTGGCTCAAGTTCACCCTGGAAATGACTGATAGAGCAGAACTATCTCCATCTAATGTCAGGTAGTATACACACATGTTTTCCTGACTAAACACCTTCAGAAATTGTCCTGAATCTTACCTTGACAGGAAACTCTAGATTTTACTCATTAAAATGATCAAAATAGGTGCCCAGACTGGAGTGGCTCAGTGGGTTGGGCATCAGCCCACAAACTGAAAGGTCGCCAGTTTGATCCCACATCAGGGCACATGCCTGGGTTGCGGGCCAGGGCACATGCCCGGGTTGCGGGCCAGGACCCCTGTCGGGGGCGGGTGATTGTTTCTGATGCTCCTCCTTTTCTCTCTTCCGTCTCTCTAAAAAAAATAAAATCTTTTGAAAAATTATCAAGAAAGCTGAAACCAAGCATTAGACCGACAGCTCACTTAAAAAAAAAAAAAAGAAACACTGTCTTAATGATATAGTTTGAATTTTTGGACACACCTTGAAAGAGTTACAAAAATCTTGGTTGTTTTATTCAATTCAAAATTTCTCGAATACTTCGACTTGAATATTAAAGCAAAGGAAAAAATAAATGAATTCTAACCCCTGGACTGTTTTAAGCTTACAACTCCGTTTCAGCTACTTTTCGCAGTGAGTCACTAGTGGAACAGAGTGTTCTTAGGGCATTTCTAATATTCTTTAATTACAACTCACAAGGGTTTGTATTATGTAGTGCCGAGAAAACCAATTATTTTCAGGTATTCCTTTGCCAAAAGAGTTACATTGTTCCTGTCCTCTGAATACCACCTGCCTTCCTATCTGAAATGATATCTACCTTCTCCTACCACTGAACTTGGCTTTTGCCCAAGTTCCCCTAAAGCAAAGCTGATAGGAAGGCGTCTGTGAGAGTTTATTTGGGGTTGTGGTTCCAGCTCTCTGGCATGGTGATTAGGGCGACAGGGACGATGGACTGAATGTTTGTGTGCCCCCAAATTCTTACGTTGAAGCCTCTAATCCTCAGTGTGATGGCATTTAGAGGTGGGAGGCGATTAGATCACAAGGGTAGAGGCTTCATGGATAGGACTAGTGCCCTTATAAGAAGACACTAGAGAGTATTTGTTCTCTCCCTCTCCTTCCACCTCCGTCCCTCCCTTTCTCTACCTTCCTCTGTCTCCTCCTTTCCCTCCTCCATGTGTGAGGACACAGTGAGAAGCCGTCTACAAGCCAGGACACAGATCCTCACTAGACACCAGATCTGCTGGTGTCCTGCTCTTGGATTTCCCACCTCCAGAACTTTGAGAAATAAATGTTTGTTGTTTAAGACATCCAACCCATGGCATTTTTGTCATAGCAGCCAAGACCGACTAAGACACTGGGGAAGGAGGAAGAGAACCACGAGGACTCTGTCACTGAGTTGACCTCCATTACAGGAGACCGTTGTTGATGTTGTGGGGCATTTTGGGAAGCCATATGAAGTTGCCTTAGAAGCGTACCCTTGGAGGGTTTAAAGCGGGGACACATTTACCCATCATCTCCGGTCCCCTTCCGTCAAGTGTCATTCTGAGGAGTATTCACTTCCCAGCCTGCTGGCTTGTGCACGTGTGATGCCAGGCCCGGAGCAGGACCTGCGCGAAGCCGACTGGAGCCTGCGTGGAGCTGGTTGCCACCAAGGGTGTTTGCAGTGCTGCACGTGAGCTGTCCAGTGTAACTTCCTTTCGCGTTTGCATCAAGCCCTGCTCCTCAGCCCATGCCCCAGCCCGCTTCATTGCACTGTTCGCCTTGTTGACATAAACCCTGCACTGGGGCACCCGCTCCCGTGCTCTGTGAGTTACCTTTTCGTCGGTTCACATTCTGGTTCCAGAGTGGTCAGGGGTACCCTGAGGCCTGTGTGCCTGAGACCCTGGGTCTTCTCTATGCCCCAGTTTCTTGTCTTACACAACGGCGGGGTTGAATCAGCCCAGGGCCACAGTGTCACGTGTCAACAGGGACCAGATAAGGGGAGTCATGACTAAAGCAGGCCTGGTTTGTTTCAAGATGGTGTCTGCCTGAAATTGTCTTCTTTCCACAAAGATAAGCTTTGTCTTGGATGTTAAACACATAGAAATTGCCCTCGCATCTGAATATAAATTTGTTCTCTGTCTTTTTTCTCAGAAGCAAACAAGCGCTCCTGATCTATCTTGTCTCCTACTTTTGCAAGGAATACGTTTGCAGTAAGTACTGCAGCACAGCCTCTGGCACATGGTGCCCTCCTTCAGCCTGGGAGAAGGACATTTCAGAGGTCATGGCCCTGCTCGACCCGCGAGGGGGCAACCGGCACTCCGGGTGTTGCCCCGGGCCCACAGTTACCCACGCCTTCGGGTTCTTTCTGAGCAGCCAGGAGATTTTTATCTGTAATTTCCCAATTTTTAAATGTTAATGTTTCCTTCAAATTAATCTCAAAGACTGTATTTGTCAAGGAAAACCTCTTTTTTGGGCTTATTCTGATTCGTAGGCCACTGCTTTGCCAACCTGCAATAACAAAACCCCCAGGAGCCTTTCCAGAGTTACTGTGCTGTGGTACCTGCTCACGGCTGCTGAGAGCCTCTGTGCCTGCGCCCTCACTTCCTCATCTGCACTGAGACAGGCTCATAAGTCCTTGTCCGGAAGCACAACTCCATGACCATCTAGGACGGCAAGGCCCTGTCATTGTGGACCTTATCCCCAGCCTGTAACTGCTGGGTCAGCTACTTGGCCTTAAGGTCTAAGGAACTCTGAGATCCAGAAAGAACTGGCTGTGCAATGAGACGCATCATTCTTCTACCTCGGGATTATAACTTCAAGCCAAAAGGAAAAGGCATCAGGCACTATAGAAAGCCGAAGTCAGGGGTATTATGCTAACTGTAATGTGTTACTGCAATGACAGAATCAATAGTGTCGTCTGGTGGGAGCCATGGGATGCTAGAGGGACAGAGCTTGGATGTGCTCCACACAGTCCTTTTGCTGTTTCCATCTCTGGCAGTGATGACCTGATGGTCATTCTGCTTGGTACCTGGGAAGGACTATAATGTGCTGAGCCTGGGAACACCCCACCTGCAATTTTAGGCGTGTGGAGGGGTTGCAAGTCACCTGGTTCTTTTCTATATTTATTTTATTTATCAGGTATGAGATACCTGATACAAACTTCATTTCAGATAAAGTAGTGATAAAAGAAAAAGTACTGTTTCCTCTTCTTTTACTTTTAGGGGGAAACATCTTAGTGATCCTAAAACAGGGTGAGTTGCTTTTTCACCACAGCTGCTGGAGGACGGGCCATGGAGGTTTCCATTGTAAATGGGTTCCCGGTGACAGCAGTGCTTGTTACAAAGCAGCTAACATGTGTGGAGTACAGCCATATTCCTGGCGCCAAGCTAAGTACTTAACACATACAGTTTCACTCTATCTTCAGAATAACCCCAGAGATAAGCAGTTTCTTGTTCCCATTTTGCAGGTCAGAAAGGCTGGAGAGATAGGTGGTGACTTCCCTAAGATCATATAGTCACTGTGTGGTAGAGCTGTAACTTTACTACCCACAAATAAAAGAAGTATTAGGTAGAGAAGTTTTACTCCAGGTACAGAACATACTGAATAGATAGTAGCACCACGAGTGTACTTATTAATGGCATTTATTGCCTTGTGACAGAGCCACGTGAATACCTGGCTGCTAACATTTTCCCTGGACTCTTCTTTGTGGGGGGCTGAGACTGACCTTTCCCATGGCAGCCTTTAAGGGCAGGGTAGTTACCGGGCTGGCCAACAGGGGAGCTTGGGATCAGCCAGGCCTGGAAACGAGACACCCAGGGCTGGCCTCAAGGCACCGTGTCACTCGGAATCTCTGACATGCTTTTTTCTAGTAATCGTAGAAGTTTGCTTCCTAAAATCATTTTCTGGCTTTTCAGTAGTAATACTGTAAAAAAAAAGAAAAAAAAGAACCTAAAAATAATACAAGTTAGCAGAAGACAGTTTGTCAGCAAAATGGGAGGCCTTCATAACAGTAAATAAACAAATGTATCCACCTAATCATTCATACATTTATTCACACCGTGAATCATTGTTTTGTACTCTTTTTGCTCTGTGTATACCACTGGGCTTGTAACATGCTTGCCCCTTTCCTCATTTTCCTTGTTCTTGATGACCACATTCCGTCCCTCCTTCCCTCTTGGCTCGTGCAGCCTGGCACCTGGCTGACCACAAGCCTCCAGTGGGAGCTGGGCTCTAAAGATGACCATGTAAGGAGCATCTGTCAACTTATCCAGGGAGACTGTCCTGCTCAGTCCAAGCCTGGGCTCATCTCTGAAATATCTTGCCGGGCTCGGGGTCCCTCAGAGGCAGTGTAGAATAGAGGTTCCATGTTTGAGCTCCAGTTCCAGGCACCTTGGGTTCAGATTCCACTCCGTTACTAGCTGTGTAGGCTTGCACCTCACCTTAAACTTCTCCGAGTCTCAATATTCTCACCTCAAAAAGAGGAGTAACAATTTTATAGAATTCTTGAAAGGATTAAATGAGATTATGCATATAAAATCTCCCCCATAGTATCTGGCACACGTTACATGTGCAAAATGAGGGTTGTTTTGTTTTTTGCTCTCTTTTTCTTTGTAGTTACTGTGCATACACTCAGAAGTTTTGAGTCTGATATCATCCGGGCTGTGTGCAGTTAACCGAGTCCCTTCTTTCAGAGCACGTGCACACACTTTCCATTACTAGGTTTTCTCAAGAACCCCTTTCCAAAGACAGAGCAGACAATTAATCTTCATTTCATGCATGGAGAGTCACCCAAGCAAAGATGACCAACCTCACCACAGAAAGGGAACTGGTATTTTCACCTCTGCCACTGCTCTCTTCCCAGATGTACAGTTGCCCATGCAGAGGGAGTAAAAATCACTGGGGACGTTTTTATGGGGTTTGCTGGTGGCCCAAAATCCCAAGTATCAGTCAGTCATTTTGGCGACAGATATTCTTTCTCCCAACTTACAATACAGTAAGGAAGATCTTGGTTGGTGGACAGAAGGAATAACAATGGAGGAGATGACATTATCTTTTTTAATTTCTTTTTAAAATTTTTATTAAATTCCTTGGGGTAGCATTGGTTAACCAAATTACATTATCTCTTGTACCATAAATAACAGACCACTCCAAGACCACTTGACTCATGACACCCCTCCCACCACACACTTCCTCGCTCAGGGAACCACGGTGGGCCACCATCGCATTCAGCCCACGCCCGGATTTGCCTGGATGGCATTCAGGCGTCTCATCCTCCAGTTCTACCATATCCGTCTGACGAAAGATCATCAGCCTGACCTGCTCAGCTTTTCCAGAAGGTACTGTTTAGCAGGCCTTTCTCACATCAAGGATGCCCTTCCTTTCTCTCCTACCTTCTCGTTGTTCAGATTTTGTACATCCTTCCTGTTAAACTGAATTAGAGATGAATAGAAATACTTAGCAGAGTGCTGCCTCATCAGACAGTTTTAATAAACCTTATCTTTATTTTTCCTTCAGATCTGCCTCCTCTGCCTCTGACAGACAGAGCCTGCATGAACTCTTCCTTTGTGTGGACTGAGGGGAGCTATTTCAGGTGCATACCGTAGGCGCGAAGCTTCCGTGGTGGTTTTCTTCTAGTCTTCCTTTCTTTACCGCCAAAGTTCTGGTCCTAGGCATTCTTGCTAAACAGCACAGCCTCTCAACCGCCCAGTCTCCAGTCTCAGCTCTCTTCAGAGTTATTTCCTTTCAGTGACAATAAGACTGTTTCGTCCCTAACTGGAAAGCCTTCTATGGCCCTCCCATGGCCTACGAGATAAAGCTCAAATGCCTTGCCCCAGTACTAGGAGTCTGCCAATGCCTAGCCATAATCCGTCTTTCTAGCTTTCCTTTTTTCTAAACCTACCGTTTACACCCTCTGCTAGGTCTTGCTGAAACATGCAAGGGTCTCTGAGCAGCCCATTTATTTCTTGCCATCTCTTTTACTTTGTGTTCTTCTCTTGTTTGGACATCAGCCCCTTCCCCCTTCCCAGAGCATATCCACTCTTAAGGACTTACAATAAATTTTATTTTCTCCGTGAATCTTTCTAATCTCACAGTCAGAATTAGCACCTCTTTTGTGCAAGCTCTGATTACACTTTACATCTCATGTAGTCTTTTGCTCACCCATTACCTTGGAAAGTTCTCTAGGGTCTGGGCTATGTGATATTTTGTTTGTGTCAGTTGACAGCACCTAGTACAGTTCCTGATCAGTTTCCAGGCCAGAGAGGAGGACTGTTGAAGGAAGGAAAGCTCTTCCATCAGTGCCATTCAGACTGTGAACAGTTAACAAATCTGAGATGTGCGTAGCTGCCAATTAGATCAGCAAGCAACAGGCTGCATGGGCACTTTTATGTCTCCTTAGAGATACACATTTATTAACTGTGCCCTTCAAAAGTGTAAACTTCAGAGAGTTCTCAGTGAATGTTTACAAGGCACACAGTGGAGCCCAGAGGAGTTCCTTAAAACCTCTGTTTCTTTTCTCTCACCCATCCTCCCTCAACTGCCAGCTGTATCCCCACTTCTCCCACCCATGGGGTAGCCAGGGGCAAGCAGGAGACATCAAAAGCCTAATGAATCCAGTACCCAGAATAAGCTAACTTTTTAGCTCTTTGTCAGAGCAGACCCTGGAGGAAATGTTTTTTATTATAAACAGTGAGAACGCCCACTGTAGCCTTGCACATTAGCACAGGCTGGCCTCAGCTAAGCCTGATCTTGAAGAAATTGGGCAGAAAATGAGTAGGAAAAGCCACGGAAATGAAAAGTACAGCTTCTAATGCAAGCATTGCATGGGGCCCAGCAGGAAAACTCATAGTTGTTGGCAAAATCTTTTATAGAGGTTGGTAGTTAGTGCAAAGAATAGTGGCAAAATTGAGCATCGAGAGTGTAGTGTTATATTTATAACCTGTTATGTTGGATAATTTGGGGCTGTTTTCTAAGAGCATGAGAAAAATGAGCCCTGTTTTTTTTTCCCCCCTTTGGGACTGCTCGTGCCTCTGATCAATACAGGTGAGACCCAAATCCATATTGATAGTTTCCAAGAGCCTCTACCAATGTGACCCTGTACCCTCAACCCTGGCAGAGATGCATGGACTGAGGGTGGGTGCCTGACTCAAACTAGCTGAAGTTAGATTTATCTGCAGTCAATCTCTCCAGGTGGCTGAATGTGAAACTTAAGGACCACCAATGGTCATCAGCTTCTGTGTGGCATCAGGACCAGAGGAAGATATTCTGCAGCAAGAGAAAGACAGAGATGACACTCAGGAGAGAGGAGAGAGGAGTGTCCTGGTGTGCTCCTGCCTCCTTCCCCAGGGTCCCCATGACTGACGCCATGGCAATGAGCACTTCCACCACTGGTCGCTTTGTCCTTTACGTTCCGACAAGAATTCTTTTTCAAAGAAGGGAAATGTAATTGCAAAAACAACAAATTCATTTTTTTCCCCAACATAAAAGAAATTATAGTGCTCAGTAGGAAGTTATGCGACCATTTAAAAGGTTGTTTACAAAGGGTTTTTAATAATCTGGAGAAATGCTTTGCTATAATGTCAGACGGCAAAAAGCCAGATGGAAAATTGGGCATGTATGTGACGAGCTTAACCATTTTAAAGCTTCCGTAAAATGACGCATAAAAACGCATAGAAATGTACTCCCAAATGTGGCTGCCTCTCTGTTATTTTATGCTTTTTTATATTTTCAAACATTTTTTCTAATAAGTATGTTTCTTGTTATAATAGAAAAGTCCAATTTTATTTGAAAACATATTTTTATATTACCTAGCTTTATGTATTATCAGCTAAGCTTGGAATTTAAAACAAATTCAACTGGAAGATCACAGAATGCTAACATCATAACAAGCCTTAGAAATTCTTGAGTATAGGATGTTAAAATATGTCCTTAGGATCACAGATATCTTAAGAATCTGATGGAAATTTCGATTCTTTCAGGAAAAAAGGTATATAAAAATAAATCTCTTAGGATGCTTTGGTTGCAAATTATAGAAAAGCCTGTGACACAGGCTTGAACTCTAAAGGAAGTTTATTAATTAAGTGACCAAAAAGCCCGGGAGTGTCTGTCTTCAGGGGAAGCTTGGTCTAGCATCCCAGCAATGTGGCGGAGGCCCGGGCCTCCTTTTCCGCTCTTCCTTCCCCAGGTTCAACTTCGTCCTGAGGCTGATTGACCTCGCGGTCCCAAGACAGTTGTTATAAGGCCCTGGAGTTTCATACTTATTCATCTACCCCCAGCCAGATAGAATCTTTGCCTCAGCACACCCAACAGATATCCCATGGTTCTTTTCTTATGCTTTTTAAAAAATTATATTTTATCAATTATGCTAACAGTTGTCCCAATTTTCCCCCTTTGCCTCTTTCCACCAAGCACTCCCCATACCTAAGGCCGTCCCTACACCATTGTTCGTGTCCATGGGTCATGCCTAAATTCTTTGTTACTCCACTTCCTATACTGTACTTGACATTCCTGTGGCTATTCTGTAACTACCTATTTGTACTTCTTAATCCCCTCATCTCCTCACCCACTTCCCCACACCCCCCTCCCATCTGGTAACCATCAAAATGCTCTCCATATCCTTGATTCTGTCTTATTCTTCTTGTTTGCTTAGTTTGTTTTTTAGATTCAATTGTTGATAGATTTGCATTTTTTGCCACTTTATTGTTCATAGTTTTGATCTTCTTTTTCTTAAATAAGTCTCTGTAACATTTAATATAATAATGGATTAGTGATGATGAACTCCTTAGTTTTTTCTTGCCTGGGAAGCTCTTTATCTGCCCTTCAATTCTAAATGATATCTTTGCTGGGTAGAGCAGTCTTGGTTGTTGGTCCTGCTTTTCATGACTTTGAATATTTCTTGCCAGTCCATTCTAGCCTACAAAGTTTCTTTTAAGAAATCAGCTAGCAGTCTTATAGGACTTGCAGGTAACTAACTACTTTTCTCTTGCTACATTTAGGATTCTCTCTTTATTTTTAACCTATAGCATTTTAATTAAGATGTGTTTGGAGTGGACCTCTTTGCATCCTTCTTGTTTGGGACTCTGTGCTTCCTGGACTTGCATGTCTATTTCTTTCACCAAATTAGGAAAGTTTTCTTCCATTATTTTTTCAAGTAGACTTCTAATTTCTTGCTCTTTTTGTCCTCCTTCTGGCGCTGCTATGATCCGAATGTTGGAATGCTTGAAGTTGTCCCAGGGGCTGCTTACGCTATCCTTGTTTTTTTGGATTCTTTTTTCTTTCTGTTATTCTGATTAATTGGTTTTTGCTTCTTATGTTCCATAGTATCGATTTGATTCTTGACCTCTTCCACTGTGCTATTGTTTACTTGTAAATTGTTCTTTATTTTAATTAGTGCATCCTTTGTTTCTGACTTGATCTTTTTTATGCTGTTTAGGTCCTCACTGAGTTTCTGAAGCATCTTTATAACCAGTGCTTTGAACTCTGCATCTGATAGGTTATCTCCATTTTGTTTAGCTTTTTTTCTGGAGTTTTGACTGTTCTTTCATTTGAGCCATGTTTCTTTGTCCTATCATTTTGGCAGCCTCCCTGTGTTTGTTTCTATGTATTAGAGCTGCTATGACTCCTTGTCTTGGTAGTGTGGCCAAATATAGTAAGTGTCCTGTAGGGTCCTGTCAGCACAGCCCCCTGACCACCCAAGCTGGGTACTTGAGGTGCGCCCTTTGTGTGGGCTGAGTATTCCCTCCCCTTGTAGTTGAACCTTGACTGCTGTTGGCAGGTCAATGGGAGGGATTTACCCAGGCCAGTCAGCTGCAAGGACTGGCTGTAACCACTGACCACCAGCCTCCACCCTCTGTGGAGGATTAGCTGTGCAGGCACAGGGTGGTGGTGCTCTGACGTGGTATGTAGCTGTCCAGTGGGTGCACATGCGCTGGGGTTGCCCAGGTGGTGCAGGCGGAGGACAGCCTCCACCTTTGTTTTGCCTGGGGCCACCCTGCCTGAGCTATAAAGTAATCTGAGATGGCTGCTACTTGTGCTGGGCTTGGAGATTCCTAGGTGAAGCCAAGCTGTGAATGTAGGCCTGCTGCTGGTAGTTCCAGGGCTGGGGCCCCTTAATAAGAGGTATGGGGGCTGGAGGGATCACTGAGGCCAGCTGTTTCTTGTTTGAGAGGATTTAGGAAGTTGTGAAGCAAGAGCCAAGACCAACCATTCATATGGAAAAGCAGCCTGGATCGGTCCATAAGTTGGGTGGGACAGAGTCTCTGGGGATTTCCAGGACAGGGCAAACAGTGCTAGCCAGGTTGATGGAGTCTCAGATAGGTCACGAGTCTGCTGGCTCTGTGGGTGGGGGGAGGCTTCAGAAAAGGGACAGTGGCCTTTGCTCACCTTCCTGTCTGGGAGAAAGAAAACTTGAGCTCCCCCCTGTGCGCCACTGGTGCCTTTCAAGCTGCTGCGCCATGCTGGAGCTCAGAGGGAGTGAATCTGATTGAGTCTGTGTGTGGGTTCTTTAAGAGGAACTGCTTGGGACTCAAGAAGTTTCTTCCACCGGCTCAATATCTGCTGGTTTTTGCAGCCCAGAGTCATAGGGACTTATCTTCCTGGCACTGGAACCCTGGGATGGGGGCCTGGTGTGGGGCTCAGACTTCTTGTTACTGACATATCCCTCCTGAATTTTTATCCACCATATGTGGATGTGGGACCAGTCAGTTCCGCTTCTCTGCCCTTTCTACCAGCCTGGATGTGGTTTCTTTAATTAAGTAGTCAGACTTCCACTGAGCTTGATTTCTGATGGTCCTGGGTAATGGTTGTTTTATATTTTAGTTGTAGTTTTGATGTGGTTGTACGAGGAGGCAAGTTGTGTTTACCTATGCCATTATCTTACCCAGAAGTGTCCTCCCATGATTCTTAAACTGATTTGTCAAGTTGAGGTTACATGCTCATTGCTGAGTTAGTCACTATGACCAGGATAAGCGAATGGGCTAATGGGCTTAGCCTAGATCATGAGTTCCCCGCAGCTTCCCCCGATCATCTTTATCTCCCAGTAGAAATTGGACTTAATGCCATGGTGCTCCTAGTTCATGCTGCCCTGGGATCTTAGGCTGGAGTTTTCTCTTATTCTAAGGACAATGGAAAGGCACAGAGATTGGTAATCTTTCTAAATCACTCCCAGTGACACCCAGGTGGATGGATGAATGGAGTACTCGAAGTTTCGTGAAATGGTTTTGGCGAATGTGAAAAATGAGCATAGCTGAAGGTTAAGGGCAGTGAAACTTGAGTGAGAAAGCTCACCTCTGATGTTCCAGCTCCTAAACACGTTTATCTGGATGAAGCTCTGACCTGTCATCCAGACTACCCCATAGCCTGCCAAGAGGCTCCCATGGACGCCTTCTGGAGAGGTGGGCTTGCTCCCTTTTCAAATATATGACAATAATAAGCATATCGATGATGATGATGATGATTTATTAGCTTGGATTGCGTTGGCTGTAGTAATAGTCGAAGAAGAAAAGCAAATATATTGGCTCAGCACGTCCAGTCACCGCTAGAGCTAGGGTTCTGCACCTTTAGCTCCCAGATGGCCCTACCTGCAGGGCAGATGATTGCCAGCAGGTCAACACTGGTGATTCTAGCTCCATATTGCTATGGATAGTGGGGCTGTTCACAGAACTAGAGGACCAGGCTTGGGGAGATGATCATGGATCTGGATTTGGACATGTTGGCTTAGTGATGCTTTAGAGACCTCAGGGAAGGTGCAAGACCTTTTTACAGAAGGTGAAGCCAAGATTTGAAGGATGAGCTGACCAAGTGAAGGGTGTTCAGGGGAAGAGGAAAGGGCATCCTGGACAAAGGGCTCAAACAGGATAGAACTTATGCCATCGGAGGAGCTGAAGGAAAGCCCATGTGGCTGGAGGGTCGTGAACAAGGGAGAGAGTAGCACAAGCTGATGTAGCATGGGGGTAAGCAGATGACTACTGGGATGTCACATCCCACAATTTATAGCGCTTGTCGGAAGAGAGCCTCTTCCCTGGGAACTTGGGTAGAGAGGATGACCATCCCACTTAGACTCACTTAGGATACAGCGCCATGCCTGATGGCCTGATCATGACCGGGGAGTAGGACCCTTTAATTGGCCATCACTAGGATTCACAGCTGTCACAGAGTGGGAAGGTGGTAAGGGACCATTCAATTCCTGTATAGGAAAGACTAGCTTTGTTATTTAACCACAAAAGAAGTGAGGCAGGCAAAACAAACACACAAAGTAAACCTCAAAGATGTTTGCTGCATCAGTAAAATTTATGACAATTATGATGGGTAATAACCATGCACTACTTTGTATTGGTTACTAACGATGCACCCCAAAGTATGATGAACACTTTTCCTGTGTTATCTAATTTAGAATTCACAATGACCTTCTGAGTTAGTTGCTGTTTTAAATGTTACTACTATTATTTCCACTTTAGAGAAAAGGAAACTGAGGTCCAAAGAGGTTCGTTAACTGACTGAAATTACACAACTGGTAAGTAGCAGCACCAGAACTAACGCCCAGGTAAAGTCTCTGTGACTGGGGAAGCCAGCTTTTAACTGCAGTGGATGTGGTGACATCCTTAAAAGGACTCCAGAATCTCTTTGCCTAACTTGAGCGAGATCTCAGTGACATCTGCAATGCGAGAGTGTGGAGGGAGCGGAAATGCATCACTCAGATCTCTGCCCCAGTTTCCGTGTTCTGAAACTTATCACTGCGTTGGTGCTAAAGTCACCCTTCCCGTGGACCGCTCCCAGCCAGTGACTGAGCAGGACAAAGATACTAAGGCAACCCCGTCCTGGGAGACATGGGACTTTGCTGAGGGGATCTCTGGTTCAAGGACTCCCCATCTGCTTTGCCAGACTTTCTTAGAGTTGAAATACAGTGTAAGATGAGACTCTTCCACTTAACCAACCGCTCCTCCCTCCCTTCATTCCCCTCCCTCCATCCCTCTGTCCTTCCCTCCTCTGGTTTAAGGAAACGGGGCATGGCACTCAGGTTAATTTAAGGAAAATTAATCTCTTATAGGTCTAATCTATTATATTAGTTTCCTAGGGTTGCCCTAAGAAAGTGCAGTAAGTCCTCACTTAATGCCATGGATAGGTTCTGCAATTTTAAGTAAAATGACATATAACAAAGCCAGTTCTACCATTGGCTAATTGCTATAAACAAGAGTTAAATTCCTACGACATCTCATCAATGTTGTGATGAAGTGAAAGTCTTCGAGGACCTCTATGCCACAGACTGGATGGCTTAAACATACATTTATCGTCCCACATTTCTGGAGGCTAGATGTCTAAGATCAAGGTTTGGTTCCTTCTGGGGGCTATGAGGGAGAACCCTTTCCAGACCTCTCTCTCTTAGCTTCTGGTAGCCTCAGGTGTTCCTCGAATTATAGAAGATTTTTTCTCTGTGTCTTTATATCTTTCCTCTGTACGTTTCTGACTTTGTGCCTCAATTTCCCTTTTTTATAAGGACACAGATTAGGGCCCAGCCAGATAACCTCATCTTAACTTGGTTTTCTGCAAAGATATTACTTCCAAAGAGGATCAATCCAAAGCGGATGGATACCGGGGGTTAGGAGTTTAATATCTTTTGAGGGGCACAGTTCAACCCACAACATCTGTATTAGTGTGTCTTTTTGGAGGACCTGGGCTAACACACAAGGGAATTCAGGAATTTCAGTGTCTATTTGTGTTTAAAAGATCACTTCTAGAGTTATCATTTGACCTAGGTGTATTTTCGAGGATGGAAAATTCTATATTCTTTAAACCATAAAATGTACTAGACATATTTAAATTAATCTAATGGAACATAATTATACTAATTAGATGCATATAAAAATCTCATTAGAAATATCCCGTGATATTAATTTTAATGAATAGCTATTTTAAGATAGGCCAGAGATAGGATAATTTAAACTTTCTTTTATTTTGAATAATAGTGAGACTTTATTTGGTTTAGTATTGCTTTTCACAAACTGTCCTGTTGAATGCAAGCTTTCTGTGAGAAATGACGGGCATTAAACAGGGGAACGGGGTGGTTATGTGGTAAGATTGGTTTAGGAAATAGAATAAGTGGGGTCTGCTTCTTAGAAGTTTATTCATTCAGTTGACAAACATTGTCTGGGCATCTGTATGTATCAGGGGTTGTGCTAAGTAGTGAGGATTTAGCACCAGAAAAGATAATGACCGTGTCCATCTGGAGCTCATGTCCTCATGTTGTTATGGGCCTTCGATTTAGAAAAAGGTCAATAATCAAGTAAGTAAATAAATGAACAAGGTGCGTGATGGAAATAAGAAGGGTAGAAGGATAAGGGCAACCGGGGCGAGCTGTATGGGTTTTGGACGGGGTGGTGGGAAGGCTTTCTGAAGGAACTGACATTTCAGCTGAGAACCGAAAGGTGCGAGGGAGAAGGAGTCAGCCCTGCAAAGAGCAGGGAGAGCACAGAGATGTGCCGTCTCTGGACATAGGCAGCCTGAGTTTATACCCCAGCTCCACTATTTAATGATTATATCCTTGTGGGTAAGATATTTAATCTGTCTGTGCCTCAGTTTTCTCACCTGTAAAATGGAGGATAATACCTGTTATTGGAAATGATTGATAGGATTAATTTTAGAAACATGTAAAGTTTTTTGAACATGATAAAGACTTGATAAATATTGTTAGTTATTTTTATTATCATTAATAACCTAAATATGTCAGTATTTTTCCCCAGTGTGTCAAGCTTTATTTCTTGATGTTCATGAGCTTATGGACAAGAGATAAGATGTTTGGGGGAAATTTTCTTTTTTTATTGAGTAAACTCATTAACACAAACACATATGTACACAACTTGAACAAAATAACAGCAACTCTCATTTGTACCCCACATATCCAATAAATGTCATTTGATTATCAATTTCTACATTCCCTACCTCTGTTTTCTTTCCTTTTACAGAACTACCAAATATAATATGTAACCAAGTTAGGAAATTATATGCTCATTGAACGTTCCTTTGCAGATCCGTACTGAAGTGTCAACTCTGTTCTAGGCATCATGCAGGTGCTGCTCTTTCAAAGAGTTTAGGAAGCCCTGAAAGTTCCCTCATTTCATTTTCAGCAACAGAAAGTGAGTGAGCATGCTTCCTTTCTTGGTCACTCACTGGGGACGCCGGAGATGTCTGAGCTCTGCGTTCACAGGGCAGGCTGGCTGCTGTGACCTCAGTGAGCCTCGCTCCAGAGACAGCAGGACCTAACCTGGATGGTAGCATAGGTGAAAAAAGTCAGCGGATACAATGAGAGGAAAACCAGTCAAATAATCAAACAGCAGCTGAGAATCACTGACATAATTTTGGTCCATTTAAGGTTTTTTTTTTTGTTTTTTTTTCTCCAGACACTTAACAGCTTGGGAAAAAAGAAAACTTAATTGCAACATTTCTGGATAATTGCTGGGTGATGAATGCTTGAGAAATTTTTACTTTGCAGACTCACCAAAACAGAAGAATCACACCACAGTCAACATTTCTGGCTGAAATGAGAGATCCTTTCCCACATTCTGTGGGTGAGCATTTTGGATTTAATTGGTTTACTGCTTCATTTGTCATTTTCTAAAAAAGACCTCCAAAGAAATTCTCTTCAGACAAGGTATTCTCATGGTCAGGGGCACAGAGTGCATGAGTTGAGTGAAGAAAATCAGTCTCTAAACCAACCTCGTGTGCCGCGTAACGGGTTGTATCCTGATCTCTACGGGCTTTCACCCCCCACTGCTCATTTGGAGACTGAGACTGATGATGCATTTCAAGTAATTGTGAGACAATGAAAGAGATTTAAGAGAGTTGAGTGCTTCCTAATGTAGCAAAGACTCCAGGTATTAATTGATTCCTTACAAAGGATTTGTAATAGAGTTGAAACAGTACAGAACAGGAAATCGCATGCTTCACATAACTAATTATCACTTAGGGTTCTTGCTCATGTCATGGCTGAAGTGATGTACACTAGGGGCTACAGTGGTAGCCCATCTTTCTGACATGGTTGCGTTTGCATTTGGTTTGCTACTCTGTATGTGTAATATTTTAATTTTTATTTTTTTTTAGGGAGAGAGGAAAGGGGAGGGTGAGAGAAAGACAGACAGACATTGAGTTGTTCCACTTATTTATTCGTTCATTGGTTGATTCTTGTATGTGCCCTGATCATGATTTGAACCTGCAACATTGGCATATCAACGATGCTCTAACCAACTGAACTACCTGGCCAGGGCTATATGTGTAATATTTTAGAAGTCATGGTAACTTTCAGTTATACACTTTCACCCCAGCGTCTTACACCCTACACTCCTCATGCATTTATACAAATTTCAGGCCACCTGCAGGCATTTGAATTTGTACTGGTGAGTACATAAACCACAGGTTGGTTGGAAAGGGAGAGGATTAGACTAGATGACATTTGAAACATCCTCCTTGGTATGATGTGCTATGATAACTCAGAAGAGAGAGATAAGGGTAAATTATGGCATTAAGGAGGACTTTGTGGAGTAGGTAGAGCTTGAAATCGATGCTGAAAGGGAGGCAAGACAGGTACAAGTGGAATAGTCATTGTGAAGGAATCTGGAAATGTGTGGAAAGTGGAGAGTGGTCTGGCAAAGGTGATGAGTGGGTTGACTATTGGGAAGGAAGCTAAGGTTCATTACATGGCAGACAAATTTGGGAATACCTTCAAGGTCAGAGAGGCCAATGACTTTCCTAAGACCATGTGACAATAATGAACAGAGGTAAGAACTGGACCTCAGGGCTCTTGGCTTTCTTTGACACCTCTCCACTTTTGTAGACCTAAAAGGTAGCAAGTTTCACAGTTAAGGAGACCCAACAAATAGAGCTGTAGCCAATTTTAGACTCAGGGCCTTTGAAGAATAGAGCAGGTATAAATAAATACAACTCTATAAGTGCGTTTTTCCTAAATTTTCTTTTTCTTTTTTGCTCAAATGGCAAATGATTTTCTTAGAGGGTAGGATGAGTCACATTTATTTGCTTCGTCTCACTCCATAGGTCATTCCCACCCAGGCATAGCCACTGTCACATTATGATACGAACAGAAGGATTTATTTATTCTGGGATTCCTGCCACTTTCTCAGTGCATCGTTGTTATTTCGTTGCTTCATTTGCGTACTTGTGTAAGTAGAGGTTCCTGGCTATTCCTTTCCATGAGCTGTTTCTTTTTCTGAGGTTCTGGGCCTTTCTCGACCACGATGTACTGATGAGCTGCATTGGGGAAATATCCCCACAAGCCATGGATTTTCTAATTCGTCTGGTAGCCAACAGCTTGACATCTGAGTTGCTCTAATGATGGAAGGAATTAATAGATACTGTGTTAGGATACTTTCAGCCACAAGTGATAGAGCACAAACATGTTTATTCCCCACCGCTCCAAAAAAAAAACACAAACAAACAAAAGGAATACACTGGCTCACAGAGCTGTTGAGTTCAGGAGTTCGCCTCGGGCACGGCCAGGGAGCAAACAGCTTCAGCAGGACCTGCTGCTGCGCCTTCTCTTGGCCCCGATTTGCTCCACGTTGGTGTCATTCTCAGGCAAGTCCTGCTTCTGTAGTCGCCAGATGGCCTGGAGCAGCTACAGGTAGTCGTCCTCCTGGCTTCAAGTCCAGACAGAAGAATTTCTCTTCTGATGATCTAGTATTGGGTCCCATTGGTCAGGCCTGGATCACACAGGCTTCCACTAGAGCCGGGAAAGGGGTCAGTCACCCACTCTCTGAGCCTGAGAGTGTATGGGGTGGTTCATGGAGACCAGTCCCAGTGCCTCCACCAGAAGCAGGGGGTTTGGGTAGAGGTTCTGGGCCGACCGAGGTGTTAGGGTGACTTGACAGTTCTGAATCGGGCCTCTGGGTTGGGGCCTAGCCCTGCCAGGGGATTTGGCTGAATCTCAAATTTCGTTGAATCCTCATCATGTTTTACCTTAAAAATTCATGTGAATTCTACTCTATAATATGGGTTTTAATGTAAAAATAATGTTTTAAAATACCAGCTTACTAGTTTAACATTCCAGGGTAGACATCATTTAAAACCTGATGGCTGCAGAGCCCCGGGCACTTTGCTGTGTTCCCCAGGTTCCAGCTTGAGAAATACCACTTTATGCAACTATTAGAATGTAAATTAGCCATTACGAGGTTTCTTTGCTCTTTCTAAGCCTGGAGAAATAACAGGTAAAGCTGGCATGCAGAGTGGCCATTAAGAGAACAGGTGTTTGGTCAGACGGCCCTACCCTGGAATCTGGTTCACCTCTGATAATCTGTGACCTTTGATAAGTTACTTCACCTCTTTGAGCCATGGTATCCGCACTGGGTGACAGCACTCATCCGTATAAACTGTGAGCACTGAATGAGCGAGTGCTTGGAAAAGCAGCGCAGTGCGTGGCACTTAGTAATCCTCAGGAATTGCCAGTTCACGTAAATATATTGAGTCAATGTCATTATCGGTATTTTATAGGGACTATATATACCTAATAAGCTTTGAAAATGACCTTTCTTATTTCTACCAATAACAACCTCGTATTGCAGTTTCAAATGGAAGTAAAAGAGAGACGGTAGATTTGTTTTTTGTTTTTCCGTGACCTGCAGCTAATTGAAAAAGGCTTCAGGTATAAAACAGGGAGGCAGAGGACATTGCTCTAGAGTGCAGTTTTCATTTTCATGCTGTAAGCTTAGACCCACTGTAATATTTTTCCACCTTTTAATTCCTACCCAGTTGTCAGTAATTGTACACTTACTTTGCCATTTAACGCTATTTCTTATTTCCTAACCAACTCTTGCACAAAGCAATTAGCCCAAACACATCTTTCTTTCAGTTTTCAACAGAAAATTCACCTGCTGGGCATTTTTCGCACTCTGAATAAAAACAAACCAAAGAGAGCAGCAGCAAATAGCTTAACTGAGACAGATTATCTGACAGTCACTGGCATCTTTTAATTCTAAGAGCTAATGATCATTCGTAGCTTGAGAAAATGCCCACTGCATTTGAGATGATAGCTACCATTAAAAAGAAGGTTACAGAACCTGAAGTGGTAGGAGTAAAAAGGCTCCACAGGGCTCCTTTCATTTAAGCTTTGGAAGCCCTAATCTCTTCTCATTTTAGGTGTATCTTTTAACTCGGCTATCATACCTTTAATATCTGCCTCCACACTCTCTTTCCCATATCGCGTGCGTGCTTGCAAATGCGATTACACCTCGGGTGCACCTGCTCCCATCGCAAAGACTGGAAATGTCGTCTGTGAGGGTGCGCATAGACAAAGTCAGTTTGAACATGCAGAAAGTTCACAGCGTTCATTTAATGAAATCTTTCCCGACTCCTGTGTGGTTTATGTAATGAAGATATGAAGGATCCAGCTCAAGAGAGAAGTAATTCCTGGTGGAACACTGTGCATTGTAGACACGTTACCCATGAAATTTAGATCATTTAAATGTCTGCCATACAGCATAGGGAATATAGTCAATAAAATCGTAATAACTATGTACAGTGCCAGGCGGGTACTGGAAATATTGGGAGGGATCACTTTGTAAATTATACAAATGTCTAACCACTATGCTGTACACCTGCAATGAATATAAAATAATACTGAATGTCAACTGTAATTGGAAAAAAAAATGAAGCATCTTCTGAATATGGGAAGAGGGGTTCTGAACATTCAAAACCCTCCCGCACCGTGTTCTTCCCTCTTTCTGTAAAGGAGGAAATGTAGTGTCATCGTTGAGAGTTCAGACTTGAAAACCAGCTTAGCTCTGTGACCCTGGGTCAGTTTCTTAACACCCGTGTGCAGCGGATGAGAACTTTTCTCATCTGTTCTTCGTAGGGTTGTTGTAAGTTACTGCACCCACCTTCACTGCTGGAGCTGCAGTCGTGAGAGCACGCGGGGGCCTTCGGCGACGGCTGGCAAATCGGGCCGTCTTAGGTCTGGACCCCAGCTCTGCCATCTACTAGCTATGTGACCTTGAGCCATCGAGTTTCTTAACTTTTTGGGCTTCAGTTTCTCCCCCGGTGAGATAGAAATAATAGTATCAATGATGAGGATTTGTCCCGGGTGTGTAGAGTCAGAAAGAACTGGGAAGAAGAATCTAGGTTTCAGTCCTCATCAGCCTTCGCTTTGGTCCAATTACTTAGGGCTCAAAATACTGCCAGGCACTTTGCAAGGGCTGAATAACATTTTAATTATTACTGTTGTCTATCCATCTCATACTAATATTCACAGTTTAGAAATAACAAGGAAAATAGGAGAAGCTACTTGCTTAATCCAAACGACCAGCACGTGCCAGACCCGGGATGTGGTCCCAGGGCTTCACATACTCTTGGACTGTGCCACATGGTTGGCCATGTGATGTGATTTAGGCTTTGGCATGATGTGGTGTTGATTCTTTGCCTGTGAGTTCATTCTGCCTGAAATGTCCACATGCCCAGGTCCTTCACGGTCCACTTTAATGCCACGTGCTTTTCCCCTGAAGACGTTTCTGCCTCTCAAACCTGACCGTAACCTGTGACTGCATTAAGCTGCCGCTGCTCTCAGCACCACTCATCTTAAATTACCATTACTGCACATATTTTTTCTCCTCAAGGAGACTGTAATTACTGTGAAGGCCTGCTCTATGAATGATTCATCATTGTAATCTCCTCATTGCTGGAACAATGCTTGGAACGTAAGGGAAATTTGGTCAGTATTTGCTGAATGAATGAATAAGTGAGTGAATGAATGAAACAGCTAATAACTTCGATGATTATGGGCAAATTAACCTGGGAGGGGTTGGTGCTGAGCATTTGCAGAGACACTGAAGTTCATATTTCTCCTCTGGGTGTCAAAACCACAGGCTCTGAAGAACCCTTCCGGCTGGGAGGCAGTCTGGGCCTGTGAACCAGGTGGGGTTTGTGGGTTCTCAACTTAATAAAAGTTCTTTCATGTGTTTTTTCGTTCAACAAAATTTATTTTGTATTTACTGTGGGCTTTAGCATTCTTGCTGAGGATATAGCAGCCTGTTTACAAGCTTAATTTACAATGAAGTCATAGGTATTAGAGATGGAAGGTCCTTAGGATCATTCTAGATCAAGATTTCTCAGATGGTTTAATGGGGAATATTAGCCCCCAGTGATATAGCCAACCAATAAACGAATAAATGGGGCACGTCACGAGTCTCCTAGGTTTGGAAGATGGCGTGTTTTATATTGCCTACTTACCAGATTTGTGATGAGGATGAGGATGATGATGATAGCCATACAAATGGAAGCCATTTAGCTCTTGGAACTGATTCATTTAATTCTCACAAGAACTTTATGGAGCAGGCACTATTATCCCCTTCTATTTTTATTTTTATTTTTTTAAAGATGAGAAGAGAAAGCACATTTGAACTTCAGAGGCAGTGAAAATTCTGAAATAAAGCAACACATTTTGTTTTTCTTAACCCTGCATTTCTCAAGATCAGTTAACTACAGAAGTGCATTTTGTTTTCTTTTGCATACCACCTAATGGCATCCTGTCGATCCAAGGAATACGTTCTTCTGGGAAATGAGGTTCTCAGTCTAATGGTTTTATTTGACAGATGAAGAAACTGAGGCCCAGGGAGAAAAGAACCCCATCAAATTCTGTTCCTAGCTGGTTACAGAGTTGGGGCTGGAATTATCCCTCTTGACTCTTGCTGAATTCATTTCTTTTTTCTCTCGATACTTATTGCTGCCTTCTCCTTTTCTCTTTCTCCCCTCCCCGCTTCTCTGTTTTGCTTTTCTGTAACAGAGGAGTAAAGTGGCCCTGAACACTTTGTCACTAGGTCACGTGTAAGCTTCGTTGATCATCTCTCTCAGTTCAGCCATCTCTGAGTACTTACTGTTAACCAAATACTTAAAGTCTCTTAAGGACAAAACTTTCTGTGGCAATGGTGGCAGACAGCATCTTCCTGGGATCGTGCTTCTTGCATCTCGTTGGCTGCACGGTGAAATGAGTTGTCTATTGAAGAGCCGTAATACTTGATTAAACGAAGACCTTTAGATCCTTCCTGCTTTCCCCTCTTCTCTAACTGTAAATGTTTAAACCACAGTTTAGGGGAACAAGGTTTGTTCTGTAGATTAGCACTACTTACAAATTGAGCTATTTTTTCTCTTAAAAACCTCTCTGTGATAGTCTTATTCACCAGAAAAAGAGACGTCTTTCAGTCTCCTCAATAATCTTGAATTGATACTTTCTACACTTCCGCGCATTCATTTGTTCATTTAATTTTTTTTGAATTTTCTTGCAAAGTGCTGACGCCAGCCAGCCTCAGTGAAGGCTGATACGGTGGTGGGTAAGACGTTCTCCGTCCTTAAGGGTCTTAAGCCTAAGAGACAGGACCTATGTGTAAATATTAATAGATAGTGGCTTTCCAAGTAACTTCCCAGAAATTGGTTAATTTTTCTATTAAATTATTTAGAATGTGCTGCTGTTCAATTTAGTTACTCATTAACATTTTGAAATTAGGGGTGAGCTTTTGGGAAGGAAGGCTCTAAACAGTATTCTTCAGCGAGAGCCTTGTCTGTGCAGACATTTGTCTTCACAGACAGGAAAAGATGCCACGCAGAGTCTGAGACGGTGCCTGGCAGACAGTGCAGCCCACTGTTAAGACTAAGTATCGCTGCACTCACCATTATTGGCGGTGGCAGTAAGGGTACCAGCACCATTAGGTTATCGAGATATAAATGTCAGATTTTTAACTTACCAGCCGTATGACATTGAGCAAGTAGCATGATTTCTCTCAGAGTCGGTTTGGGAGGACTGAAATCAAAGGAAGGTATTAGTCAAGTGTAAGGTAGAAAAACCATAAATTGTCATCCTCCCTTTGCCTTGAACTACACCTTTCAACATTACAAGTAACGTCGTTCTTTTGGTTAGACCATCTGGAGGATACTGGTCTAATATCATATTTAGAGTTGCCAGATAAAATACAGCACACTCATTAGATTTAAATTTCAGAAAAACAGTTTTTTTTAGTATGTCTGTTCACTAATACTAAAATTACTTGTTATTTATCTGTAATTCAAATTTATAGGGCATTCTGTATTTCTTATTTTCTAAATCTGGCAACCCTAATTATATTTTAATGGACAAATTTACTAACTGGAGCACAATTCCTTGATCTGATATTATTTGTGCTCTCTTAGAGATGAGGAAACTGACTACATAGCCTCTAACGTTCATTTCAAACCTGAGGATTTTATAACTGTAATAAAAGGGAGCTGATGGAATCAAACTCACTTTGAATCCTGCTATCACCCCTTCCTACCTATGTGAATTTGGTTAAATTAGCCTCTCTAAACCTAACTGTTATTATTATGGAGAATTTTCTTTCTAAGACAATTACTTTCTCCTCGGTGGATTTGCATTATCCATTTTTAGTGCTCAGTTTTGAACTCTGTTATCAAAATTTTTATTTTCTCACTGTGAGCAGAATAAATTCAGCTTTCTAGCTCTTGACCTTTATGGCTAAGAGTAATTTAGTTTTCCTGAAGGATTCTTTGTTGTTGTTGTTTTTTTTGTTTGTTTGTTTACAATTGCTGATCTTAACAGGAACTCAAGGCTCAGCAGTCACACTTGAGAATTTTAAGCTGGTGGAAGGAGAACTTTCAAAGCCATCCAGTACTTTCCCATCAAAAGGGAAAGAGGGAATTGGGGGATTCGGAGGTAATATCTCCTCCTCCCCACTTCCCTGGGGATGGTAGAGGGACGGTGTCAGCCTGGCTGCAGACAGACAGCTCCTATTCGTTGAACACCCCTCTGTTCCAGTTCCCAGGCTGAGCATCCCCCCTCCTTGCACAGTCCGCCCTGTGACGTAGACACATGTTATCCTCGTTGGATTGGTGAGGAAATGTACCCACATGACTAGGCTAGGTCGTGGGAATTATGTCAGTTAGGCCACCAGAATTCCTGGTTAGTGAATAGTTTGTTAGTATATGCCAACTAGCCTGTTTCTCTCCCAGAGTCTTACTTAAGACGGAGATCTGCATAGATGTCCTTGTCCCAGGC